>PVJS01019089.1:0-34120 GCA_004027185.1 Glis glis | reverse complement strand
TCTTTTCAACAAATGGTGCTGGGAAAACTGGTTATCTACCTGTAGAAAAATGGAGCTGAATCCTTACCTCTCACCCTGCACAGGAGTCAACTCTAGATGGATCAAAGACCTGGAAGTTAGACCAGAGACTGTGAAATTATTAGAAGAAGCCATAGGTCCAACACTCCATCATATAGGCACAGGTAGAAACTTCCTCAACAAGACCTCCAAAGCACAGGAAATTAAAACAAGAATTAATAAGTGGGATAGCATTAAACTACAATCAAAGGAAACCATCAAGAGCTTAAAGAGAAAGCCTACGGAATGGGAGAAGATCTTTGCAAGCTATCCCTCTGACAGAGGTTTAATATCTCGGATTTTAGAAGACAGGAATTCACTAAGACAAAAAAAAAAGCTATTGGTCCTGAGTGTGGGCTCATGGAGGAACTAGGGGGAGAGGCCAGAACATCAAGGCTACCATGGAATACCTGGATGCCACCAGCCGGGGCTCAGAAACACAGCGGGATAAGACATAACTGTGCCGGGTGTCTTGGGTTGGAGAGCTGGCCTCTAGACTTCACTCTCCCTAGAACTGCACTTACTTCCTATGATACTAGGGAGGAAAAAATAAACTTAAAAAAGAATGAAAAGCAAAATTTAGCCAGCATCACTGATTTTATGTATATATATATATATTTATTATATTTTTACAGTGCTGAGGATCAAACCCATGGGGACTTTACCTTTGAGCTCCATCTCCAACCCTTTTTATTTTTTTTAATTCTGAGACAGGGTCTCGCTAAGTTGACCAGGCTCGCCTCAAACTTTTTATACTCTTGACTCAACCTCCCAGATCACTGGGATTACAGGCATGCACCACCATGCCCAGCAAAAAAACACTTTTTTTTTTTTGTGGTGCTAGGGTTGAAACCTAGGACCTTGCACATGCTATGCAAGTGCTCTATCACTGAGCTACATCCCCAGCCCTGCATCGCTGATTTTAAAATATAAAAAGCAAATGGCCAACTGACTTCTGAAGTATGAAACTCTGTTTGTGCCTAGGGATTTACTAGGGATTTAAATATGCTTAGAGATTTACTAGGGGCAGGTCTTGGAGATTAGTTATGTGAGTTAATTAGAATATTAAAACATGTGAAATCCTGCTTTCTGTATGCTATAGTTCAAATGTGGTGTTCTCTCCAAAATACATGTTGAAACTTAATCCCCAAACTTAATACATGTTGAAATTTAATCCCTCTCCAAAATACATGTTGAAACTTAATGTTATTAAGAGGTGGGGCCTTAGCCGGGCATGGTGGCACAGGCCTGTAATCCCAGTATTTGGGAAGCTGAGACAGGAGGATCACAGGTTCGAAGTCAGCCTCAGCTATTTAGTGAGGCTCACATCAACTTAGGGAGACCTTGTTTCCAAATAAAAAATAAAATAGGGCTGGGGGTGTAGCTCAGAGGTAGACCGCCTCAGGGTTCAATCCCCAGCACCAAAAAAAAAAAAAAAAGAGATGGGGTCTTATGGGGAGTGGGCAAGTTACATGGGCTCTCTCCTGGTGAATGGACTGCTGTGGGAGTTCTTCCTCTCTTGCTCTTACCCTTCTACCATGTGAGGACTCAGCAACAAGACACCATCTTGGAAGCAGGGAGTGTCCTCCCTAGACAGACACCCAATAGGTAACTTGAGCTTAAATTTTTCAAAACGGTGAGTAATAAATTTCCATTGTTTATGAATTATCTAGTGTCTGGTATTTTGTTATAGCAGAATAAACAGACTAAGACAACCTGGGTCCTAGTTGATTTGGATGAAGCTTTCCCATGGTAAGTCTCTTGGGTTATTCTTCTTATGTAGGATATAACCTCTAAGACAATAGATTGATGTACAAAAGCGTGGTTTTAGTCCTGGGACACATTTTTAATTCTCTAGTGATTAAGATATGTTTTGTCAGTGTTATCAAATATTCACTGTTAATAAGCAGAAGCAATTGGGTTTTATGGTTCATCTCTTTAGGAATGAGAAGATCTGATTTCTTGGTGGGTCACCATATTAGGAGTTGAATTGTTAATTTAAATTTTTGTGTGAATAATTAGTTAAAGGGATTTTATAAGTAAATTTCTATGTAGCTTAAAGTGCTTAGGAATTTACTAGGGGCTTAAATATGTTTAGAAGTTTACTAGGGGCAGATCTTGTAGGTCAGCTGGGAGAGTTCTCTATGGTGATTCTTACCTGAGTTTGCATGCAATGACTAGGAGCACAGAGAATTGTTTGCCTTTAAAATATCAGAAAGTAGGAACCAGAGAGCTAAATGGAATTCTCAGCAACCTCCAGAGTCCTGGATCAGTAAATTACCTTGATTTTGCAGCACTGCTGGTAACTTACAGGTAATGTAGAAGTCTGTGACAACCAGGAAGATGGGCTGTCCTGGGAGAGTCAGTGGTGATATCCTATGCAGAAGGTTGGCCTTGTACAGAGAAGTCAAATATATCAGTATAATTGTGCTTGCTGTAACCCTGCTGATTTTAGAAAGGTCTATTTTTAGTTTATTGGGGAAACTGAGGCTCATACACAGCATGTATCTCTGTGTTTTGCATAAGGTTGATTGAATAATTATAATACAGTTCTAAATATCACTTTTAAAATTTTTCCACTGGGAAGCCTTGCTTGTATTTATCAGAGGGCAGGCTAATCATCTATAATTTTTCCATGAAGAAAAAATGATTCGGGGAAGATGGAATTTTGCCAATGAGACAGCTTGGTTCTGCCCAACCAGACATCATTTCTTTTGAACAAGAGTTTATGAATTGCCCACAAGGGGACTTTGAAAGTTGCTGAGGTACTTAGAGGCACTATTTTCCTTTGGTTAGGTTCCTAAAAATAATAAATAAACATACCAGAAAATAAAATGATTATTAAGATGTCAGGGGTTTAGAACCCCAAGTGACTGGTGAAGTCAGTAGTCACTCAGCATTCCAGACTCTGGGAGTACTAGAGTTTGGGTTTTAAAGTTTGTTTTTTAAAAATGTCATTATTATTATTATAATTACTATTACCATGGTATTGGAGAATTAAACCTTGGACCTTGTGCATTTTACCACTTGGTAGGCAAGCACTCTATCACTGAGCTATACCCATAGCACTGAGGTTTGATTTTAAAAAAGTCTTAAAGAAGCCAGGCATGGTGGCTCATGCCTGTAATCCTAGTACTTGGGAGTCTGAGACAGGAGGATTGCAGGCTTGAGGCCAGCTTGCTGTAACTTAGTGAGACACTGTTTCAAAATAAAAAAATAAAAAGGGCTGAGGGTGCAGCTCAGTGGTAGAATGACACTGGGTTCAATCCCTAGGATCACACATGTACACACAAAAGTATTGAAGAGACAGAGTCAGGTATATGCAGTTTGATGCTTAGAAGGATAATTAGAATGGATGATTCTCCTGCTAGCTAGATGACTGAGGTGCTAATACTACCCAATGCATTTTGGACAAAATTCATAGAGCAGTTAATATATACTTAATTAATATTTAATGTTTACGATGTGCTAAGAACTATGCTAACTTTACGTAAAATTCGTTATATAAAGGCTCTAAGATGTTCTTATCCAAAAACATATAGCTAGGAAACAAAAGAGCTGAGATTAGTGCCCTTTTTGGTAACTCTTTTGTAGCCCCTAACCATTTCTGTCTGTGCTTTCCTCAAGAATTACCACTACCAAAGTGAGAGGGAAAAGTGCTGATTTGTTCCTTTGAGAAGTCCAAGCACTGAACAAAATAAGTAACAGGGGAGCACAGGTCAGATCAAGAAGTGCTGGACAGAGGATGCACCTTGGGGACACCTGGCAGCCCATCTTGAGCTTTGAAGTTGCAGTTCTGTGAAGTTCAGCTCTGCTGACCTGGCCTCCAGGCTTTCTGTTTTCTGTGACTTGACTTTGGCATCTGATGAAGCCCAGTATTCACAATAGAAATTCAGAACAAGGGCACGGAGACAGATGTTCCTTTTTGCCTTGAAGGAAGATAAACATGCAGTTTAATAGACCAAAACGTATGATTGGATTTTTCAGAGGTAAGCATATGGGTGCTCCCTGTCTCCTCCAAATAGATCTTGTTTATCTAAAGCCTTGTTTGTGCTCGGCCATTAATTGCAGGTGACAGCCTCTGCCTTTCCCAGCCCTGCTGAGTGGCAGGTGCGGTGGCTATTTAACCTGATGTTTCTACTGATCCAAGACCTGGAGTCAGATCTGACCACGGCAGCTGGCAAATCAGGAAGCAGTCTTGCTGTCAACATTTGGCTGTCTTTGGAATAAGCAGGGTATGTGTGAGGCTCCCAGGCCTCAGGTTTCTTTTTCCTCCCCCATCCCTGCCCATGCATGTGACTTGTCTCCGAATTTTGTCCCAGTGCCCCACTGGGGCCGACGCTGCCTAACTCCTGGGGGTCTGGACCTGCCTGCTATACTCTCAGATTCTTGTTAGGTCTTGTAAAATTTAACAAGTTAACTAGAAACAGTATTTCTCTACCATTCAGACTCTTCCCCATCCCACCCATCAGACATCCCTTTGAGCTCTGACCTTGATTTGTGGAATGACCTTGAGGTCTGTGACTTGGACTACTAGATACTTTTGTCTCTAGTGGTCAGCTCAGTAATTTGGTCCTCTCACTTTTGTATCTTTTCTTGTCCCTCTTTCTTCTTTACACATTGCCCCATTCTGGTCTTTTCCCAAATAATTTCTTAATTCAAATTTGGGTGATTTATTTAACCATCAGGTATTTTTGAGAATTCCACTTTCCATGTGTAAGGTTACGAATGAGGTCCTGATGGATCAAAAATGAGCAAGTCACAGCTCTTCACAAGCGACTTAGAGCAGTTAGAAACCTAAATAGACAGTTAAGATAGAATTTGGTAAGAACAAAGATAGATATGTGTGTGAACAGAAGATTATGAGTGAGGAGCAGTACTTGATTCAGTAACCCATATAATGCTGCAGAGACTTGGATATTAAAGGATAAGATAGATATGATGTAAAGGAGAGTCTAGACAGAGAGAAAATATGAGCAAAGACTTGGAAATAACAGCAACATTTTGTATATAAGGAATTGTGAGCATTTTTGTTATGCTAGAGAATAAAGATGAATCAGGAAATAAGGAAGCATGAACTTGGAAAAGTAGGCAGGGGTGATATCATGAAAAACTTAATAAGCAGGGTGACTATCATATTTTTCAAACCAGGCAGTTTTGAGAGTGAAAGAGGTCTCATTAATGATTATTCTAGGACAAAACATTATCAACTAGGACTGTCTCAGAAAACCCAGGATGCATCCTCATCTTACTCCTATGGTAGGTTAAGAAGCTTGGACTTGGTGCTGTAGGCACTGGAGGTAAATTGAAGAGTTTTGAGTTTGTGGCCGCTTACCATCCACACACCCTTTCTGTTTATGGAAGTCAGTTTCCCTCCTGTAAAGACAAATGTTCCTTCCTGCAGGTCAGGGACAGGCATGTCATCCAGGTCTGCCGAATAGATGCTGCAGCCTGGGACTTCCCATCCTGAAGGTGAAAAGGGAGAGTTGGCCAGGGGTGGCGGTGCCTGGGGGTGGGGGGTGTTCTAAGTAGACCATTCCTAGGCTCCCCTTCGCCTCCCTTGATACATGCCTGTGTTCTCAGCCTGGTCCTCTAGCCTGCACGTTTTCGTGTGTGTGTGTTACTGGGGATTGAATCCAGGGTGGTTCTACCTCTGAGCTACATTCCCAGCTGTATTTTATTTTTTATTTTGAAATAGGGTCTTGCTGAGTTACTGCACACTGGCCTTGAACCTGTGATCCGATCCTCCTGTCTCAGCCTCCCAAGTCCTGGGATTCCAGGTGTGTGCTGCTGTGCCCTGCTTGCACATTGATTTTTTTGACCTCTCTGTGATCCTTTTAGAATATTCCTCCTCTCATTTAATAAGCCAGAGTTGGTGTTGGTGTCTGTTTTGTGCAATGGAGGGCTTTGGTTTGTAAAGTGAAGCCACGGCTCGGGCTTATTTTGGTTGGATCATGGGGCAGCTGTGCTGAGGATGAAAACGAGGAGGGCGATTGAATACACTGCCATCTCGGAGTGGAATGGCCCTGCTGTACGTCGAGAGGGGCTGTTAGGACCACTCGCAATCATCTTCCCTACCATGCAAAGCAGAGAGAGAACAAGGCTCTCCTTAATGTCCATCTTGGAGGCTTTTAGGAACAACAAGAAATGATGATGGGGTGGCAGTGACCTCAGCCGGCCTGGCCTTGGTGCTGTTGGGCACTTTGACAGCACAGGGTAGGGAGCCTGAGAGAGGACTGTGGGGGTGTTTGGATTGAACTTTTCCAAGTCCAAATTATGCTGGCCATAAAGAAAAGCCACAACAGCCCTGCAAGTCTCCAGGGCTGTTCCTTATGTGAGCAGTAAATTCCCTCCAAGAAGAGGGGATGGACAGCTGTTCTACGTAACTATAAATAAAGCTGCCATTTTGATCCTTCAACGATTTGGCTTAAAAGAATTACATGTTTGTATTTTCCACTTGCCTTAATTAGAAGAGACACGGAAGCTGTGCTCCCCATCATTTTCCTGTGGTTTGTATGTTCCCTTTGTAATCCATTAAGTTTTATGGCTTTAGTGGGGATCTGAAGCACCAGATTGAATCAATAGTCATTTCTCCTGCATCAGCACTTTTGCACAGCACTGTGTATATTAAGCAGCATTTTAGTGTGCTGCCTGACCTTTACCTCCTAGATTGTACTTCCTAATTATAACTTCTGTTTTGCCATGATATATATCTAAGGTCAAAGGCTATTAATAGCACTTGTGAATTTTTCCCAAAGGATCATGAAAAATGTCTTTATGTGTGGAAATCAGGATTGTCCATGTCTTTAGATGTGAGCAGAATTCTGGCTGGCAGTCTGCACTTTCTGATGTTATATGACCTTTTAAACAATGTTTTAAATGTTCAATCATCCCAAATGTGCTATTTAGGATTCTGGCTCATCCCTGGGTATAATCCAAGTTTTGGACCTGGTAGGCCATCATATCTAAGGAAAATCATTTGATTTCTCTGCATGCCCATGTTTTCCTACTGAAAAGCTATGCTGATAACCCATGCTATCTGTCTCACTGACAAACTGTTTACTAGTGGGAGGAACCTAATCTTAAGAGACCCACTTCTGATTTCCTCCGATAGGCAAGGAGCCCCTCTCATTGCACACAGTACTTATTAGCTGTGGAAGTGTTCAGGCCCTTGTGCTGTTGCTCAGTAGATCTATGTCTAAGAAGAAACTAAGAGGCTCATTTCTGGCCTCTGTCACCTCTCTGAGTCAAATGTGAAAGAAACTAGGCTAACAGATTTGGCAACTGATAGTCTTTGTTTATTTCCAGAGCAACTTTTCAGTATGAGTCACATCAGGGAGTTTGATAGGTCAGCTGGTTCTCAGCTCTGAAGTGAAATTTTTGCTTTGGGTGTGCCTCAGGTCCCCATCAAACTAGCATTTGAGTTACAGCAATAGTTTCCCTGATTATATCTATGCCTCTATTTCTTCCTTCTCTGGCTCCCCTTCTTGCTTCCAAGGCCAACCTGGTTCTTTCCCAATGACATTTCTTCTTCCACTAGAGTCACTTTCCAAATCACGACTCTCCCTGACCTTCCTCGACCTCAGTACTTTAGTACTGTTTGTCTTGTCAAGAGCCATACCTGGAGGTTGCAGAGAGTCGAAATAACTCATTTCCCTGGGGAAGTTCTCCCTGCTTCCTTCCTGGCCCATTGGCTCCAGCACTTTGGCCAGTGCATTTTCTCAGAGGCATTTCTCATGCTCAGACTCGTGGACTTTTACATACTGGGCTGGAATCAGGCCACTCACTATGAACACAAGTATTGGGAAGTGGGAGGGGGAAGACTAATTATGTGTCATGAAGCAGGGTCTCAATATCTTGAACACTGGGCATCTTTATTCTAAACTAGGAATTGTATGAATAGGTTGTTGGGAAGGTTTGGTGAAATCACATGTAAAAATAATGCTTAAGTATTTGAGGTTTTACCCTATTGGTAAGCTAACAGGTTACCCTGCTGCAGTTCCATGGATACTGGTAAAAGATGCAAGATTCCTGGGTCAGAGATAAAGTGCAACAGCAATAGGCAGGGGACTAGCAATCACACTCAGCTCCTCTTTCCACAAGGAAAATGTGAGGGTCAGGTGATGCTTGTACATGCAGTGGGCTGCATTACAGAGAGACTCTCTAATCTTAGGAAACCTCAATTTATTTTATGATGGGCACCAAGTAAATCTTCTCCTTTCTTCTAGAAAAAGACCCTCTTCCAAAGCTGTTGGCTATGTAAACACCATTGAAGAAAAATCCAGATCCAATCAGGGTCTCTATTTGGAAGATGTGCAGGAATGCAAGAGATCCATTGAGAATTGTCTCCACACACACTGTAGCTGGCATCTGATAAGCTGACTAAATTTTGGCTGTCTCTATGGTAAATAAAGTACTTCATGTAATACCTCAGATAAGTACTCAATAAAATCATAGCTCTAAGAGCTGGACCCTTCTTGACAATAATGGGACTTGATTTTGTCA
Organism: Glis glis; assembly: GCA_004027185.1. Lineage (NCBI taxonomy): Eukaryota > Metazoa > Chordata > Mammalia > Rodentia > Gliridae > Glis > Glis glis. The sequence goes on along the minus strand of PVJS01019089.1, from coordinate 25,558 downwards.
GTGAGCAACTTAATGTATATCCAGAATCTATCTCAGAGTCTGATATCCAATGGGCAGTCAACCTATGTTACTGAAGGAAGAGGCAATATATTATTTCAAAGTGATAACATTTTGAAAATTGTATTAAGCAAAAATAAAATGTGATTACCAGGCTGCAAAACATGTATCTTTTTCTTCTTTCCCTTCTATTGTATGCATTTTTTCCAGAATATTTTCATATACTAGGCTCTTAACAAATAATGCTTGAAAGATGAATAGCAACTTGTATAGATAATTCTCAAATTTTAATTATAACAGTGACTTGTACTTCTTTCCTGCCATATGATATCAAACTGATAAAAAGAGAAAGTAACTAGGATTTTAAATTTCTCTCCATACTCTGATGGACATACTGTAAAATGGTAAGATGTATTCCTTGGCATGTTCTTGTGAAAGTTCTGAGAACATTAAAATGGCTAAAAAAGGTAAACAGCAAATGAGGGGAGAATTAAAGATATAAATAACACACATTGAATAAACAGCTCTAGAATAAATACAAAGTTGATATAAGCTCAGGAATAGAACTCCTATTTTTCCCATGGCAATTTCCCCCAATTCATGTGCATTTCACAATGAAAAATAGCCACCAAATCACAGCTAGGTGTAAATCTTCTTAACTTCTGAAATTAAAATCTCTAAGGAAAACTGAGGACTCACATTAAATCAATGGCTCAGTCCTGGTCCCTGCTTCCCATTGTCTGGATTTAAAGAAGGATCCATTTCGGGGTGTGGTGAGGCATCTGGGGCTGGGGATGGAGGTTTGGGGATGGGTGAGGAGGTCAGGAGAGAGTGGGAGTGGGAGGAGGAGGGTTCTGGGGATGTTCCTTTGCGTGGGCCCTTCCTGTATCCTGGGAAAATCTTTGTCTCCAGATTCCCATATCCGCAAATCAGGAGGACCTGCCTTACGTTTTAAAGAGCGTGGTAATGGATGTGGTGAGGCAAGCACAGGAGGTCAGACCGATATTATTATTGCACAGATTTGGTATTCATAAGGCCATATTACTAGGCTTCTGTCTGTGAGTTTGCTTAGATTTTGGGGGGGTGGGCTCTATAAGGCAAATAATGAATAAAAAAGTAATAATGTGTCGTGTACCACCTGCTGTTCTTTAAACTACAGTTAAATTTCCCCTGATAATTTCTTTTCCATTAATCCTTTTTCCTCTGTTAGGAAATCTTTGGAAAATTGCTGACTTGGCAGCAGAAAATATTTTCTTGGCAAGCCCTTTGAAATTGTAATTGTCTTAAAGTGCCTTTTTCTTATCTAGCCTTTTGAATAACTTTTTTTTTGGTTCTCTGTTAGAGAAAGAATGAAATAAATGGTGCATCTTTATCCTCAACATATCATTATTTTTGTATCTTTGGAGACCAGTAAAACTCTCCATTGTGAGAGATTTTAGCCTTAAATCAACAGCATGTCAGGAGGCATTAGCTGGGGCTCAATATCACATGTAGATGCAGATGGGTCTGGTGTCTCAGCTGGTCATCATGCATAAATGAGCTGCCCGCAAACCAGAACCAAGAGTCCCAAATTCCCACTACCCCGCCCCCATGCATTTTGGCTCCTGGGACACAAATACAATATGCCAATTATGGTAACGCTTTCTGACCTCAATTTATCAAGAAATACAAAATTGCATGCTCAATGTTTTGTGGAGCCACCATTTCAAAATTGATTTTTAGGCAATGTTTACTTGTGATGTTTTTCGCCTCTGCTGGGAATTTGAGGTTAGGAAGAGCAGTATATTTCTCTTGGTGTCTCTCTGGGATAAATAAAAAGAAAATAGGAGGCCATTTGCTGGTTGGCCTCAAGGTCTCTCCCAGGCATCCGGATTCATTTTGTCCCACCTCTCCAGGGCATCTGCTTGGCCTAGCAATCCAGGAGGAGAGAAGCATAGCATTGCAGAGCTGGAGAACTGCAAATAGCTGGCCCTCATTGTAAGCCATCCCTGATTTAGGCCAAGGGGCTTGGGCTCTTGATGGGGCCCATGGAAATGACTCACTGCCTGAGGCTCAGTGTCCCACAGAGAAGCGATTTTCTATCCTGCAGCTTGCACTGGATGGGAGCCCTGACAAAGTGGTGGCCAGGCAGGATCCTGAGGAAAACCCAACAGAGGCTTGCATTTGTTATAAAATACTGAATTGCTAAGTGCTAAATGAGATTTCTTCCATTTCCTGTTCTCTGGCCTACAGGAAACAAATGCACACTCAAATAGTCTGTGAAATGAGAATTAGAGGTGGGAGTGAGGGGGCAGGTGGAGACTGCACCAAGGAGCAGGGACCAACCCTGGGGCTGTGGAAGCCTAAGGCACATCATACAAGGGGGTGGTGGAAGTTTTTTATTCTACCCAATGTTTTTGCACAGTTGTCACTTAGCTAAAAGGAATGTTAGAGAGGACCTGGGTTCAGGTCCTAGAACTACCATTTTTTGTGTAGGTAGACTTGGGCATGTTATTTAACTACTCTGGCTTCAGTTTCTTCATCTATATAGAGAAAGCAATACTCTGTAGGGTCATTTAAAGATAACATCAATGTTTATGTCATGCTTCTGTTGTGTAGTAGTGCCTAGTTAGTGTCTCTGTTGCAGGAGCCTCAGTTTACCCTGAGCCCAGGACAAAAGACATCCAGAAGCCAGAATATGGAACAAGTTTCTTTTCTTTCACCATCGAATGACCCAGGTGACCCATGCCACGAGCCTGAGTAACAAACAAAGGATTTACCCGACTTTTATACCCTCGGTCCCCCCACTCTTGAGAGGGGAGGAGTATGCGTGATATTTATTACCCTTAGCAGAGCAAGATACAGGAGGTAGGAAAGCAGTCAAGTTACATACCATCCCCCAGCTCTCTCCAGTCCTTTAACTGGCCCTCTCGTGTTTACATTAGGGAGAGCCCCTGGGTTGTGACTCTAGGTTGCCTAGGAAACAGTTCCTTAACTCTTAGTAGTGCCTGCTCATTGCTCAGGCAAAAGGGGGGAAGGGGTTTGGGGAATTTTTACTTAAGTCTAAATTCCTAATAATATTTCTAAGGCTCTGAGTCTCCTACTTCATTCCCACCTTTTTCTTACTCCTGTCTTACTGGTCAGTCATATTAGCCATGCCTGACTCCATGAGGCCCTTCAGGTGACCTTTCTGGTCACCACTTAGAAAGACTCAACAAAACAGTTGCTCTGGATTTCATAAGAAATGCTAGCTAGCTTTTGTGCCCAGCTGTCAGCTATTTTAGCCCTGGAAATAGATGGGAGGTAGGTTCTTAGCAATGGAGAGTTACCTCTGATGTGGAGCAGGGAGTGAGACCTTGTAAATTACATGAAGACAGAGCAGAGGACATTTAATGTTAGAGACCAACATGAGGTGAATGAACATATTTAAGTTTTTGTTTTGTTTGTGTTTTTTTTTTGTGGTGCTGGAGATAGAAGCCAGAGGCATTCTAGTCCGCCCCCCCCCCCCCGCTCTATTTTTCTATTTTTTATTTGGAAACAGGGTCTCACTAAGTTGCTGAGAGCCTCACTAAGTTGCTGAGGCTGGCTTTGAATCTGCGATCCTCCTGTCTCAGCCTCCCAAGTACTAGGATTACAGGCATACGCCACCATGTTCGGCATATGTAAGTTTTTGATGGCCAAAGTAGGGTAAGGAAAGGACTAAGGAGGACAATTAGGAAAGAGGTCACTTAACTTTCTGTTCGTATATTAGTCTGTTTTCATCACTGTAACAAAATACCTGAGGCTGAGTACTTTATACAGAAAAGAGGTTTATTAGCTCAGAGTTTGGCTCCATCATCTGGGACTCTGGGGAGCGCCTCTTTGGCTACATCACATCATGGCAGAATGCATTATGGCAGTAGCACATGTGAGAGGGAGAGATCACATAGACGGAAGATCAGAGAGTGGAGAGGTGCCAGTCTTGTTCTTTTATAACAACCCACTCCTGTGGGAACTAACTAGAGTCCCACAAGAATGAGAATTAATCCCCTCTGAGGACGATGCCCCTGTGACTCAGTCACCTCCCAGTAGGCTCCACCTCTGAAAATTCCACCACCTCCCAACATTGCCACACTGGGGACTAAGCTTCCAGAATAACCATAGCATTCTGTATCCCAACTTCCTTTTCACCAGTTTGTAAATTGATGTGGGTTGTATATTTCCTGAAAATAAGCTGGGCATGGTGGCACATACCTGTAATCCCAGTACTTGGGAGACTGAGGCTGGAGGATCACAGGTTCGAGGCCAGCCTTGGCAGTGAGACCCTGTTTCAAAAAAAAAAAAAAAAAAAAAAACTTAAAAAATAATAGGGCTGAGGGATTTAGCTCAGAGGTAGAATGCCCCGGGTTCAATCCCCACTAACATACGTGTGTGAGCACACACACACACACACACACACACACACACACACACCCAAAAAAAGAAAGAAAAGAAAACATATACATACAACCCCAAGACCAATAACTGAGGTAAAGAAGAAGACTTTTGGGTTTGGGAAGAGCATGGTGGACATAGGATTTGCAAGTGATCTTAATATATTAGCACTTTATGTTTAGAATTTTAGAATTATAAATACACATTTACTGTCTAAGCTTCCTAAAATCCTGGATTCCTCCTCTATTAGTTTTCTATTGCTTCAATAACAGCTTACCACATATTTATTGGCTTAAAACAAGATAAATGTATTATCTCATATTTCTTGAGATCAGAAATCCCAAAATGGGACTTATAGGCTCAAAATATTAACAGATTGTGTTCCTCCTTGACGCTTGAGGGAAAATCTGTTTCCTTTCCTTTTCCAGCTTCCTGAGGCTGCCTGCAGTCCTTAGCTTGCAGCCGCGTCTTGCATCCTCAAGGAAAATTACTCCAATCTCTATTTCTTTACCATTTCCTTTTCCAGTTCTTTCTCTACTGCCCCTCTTATCTGGCCCTTCCCAGATAATCCAGGTTAATTTCCCCATCTCAAGACCCTTCCCTAATCACATCTGCAAAGTCCATTCTGGACATTAGGCTATGAACATCTTTGGGAGTTTATCACTCAGTCTAACACACCTGTCTGAACCATCCCTTCCTGGTGGTCAAGTACACACCTCTTGAGCACCTTTGGAGGCATCCCTTTTAATTTGAACATGATTTGGCTCTCCTTTACTGGTTCAATGAAGAAATGAGTGAGTGGAGGAGGCCATGTCTCCTTTCTTCCTCTTCACTGGTGGGTGGAAGAGGCCAGCAGGAAGCCAGAGAATAACAAGATTAAGAATGTTTGCTGAAGTTTTGGTCATTACCTCTAGTTTGGACAGACAGTCTCCAAGAGCACAGTAGCCTAGTCAGCCCCTAGTCAGGAGGGCCGCATAGGCATACAAATACATTTTTTCAGTTTCAGATGAAATAATTGGGCATCATTATTCCTAAGGACACTTCTGTAATTGTAATGCACATACAACTGCTTAGCCTATATACAAATTCTTTCCCCATCAATGGGAGGTACAGCATCAACATTGCCTCTAGCCAGTACAGATAAGCACTGATAAGAAGTAATCTATTTTTTCATTTACTCACTGCAGAATCAGTGGGGAACCTCCTTCAACTCAAGGCTGTCCATTTTCAAAGGGGAAATGGTCCATTAAGTGGAGGATCCCTGTGGCTCTGGCAGGACTTCTTGTTTATTTTTGCTATGGAGTTATGGCTATTCCAACAATTCTAGGAAGCTCTTTCTTGTTGACAGCATCTTCAGGTAGTTCTCTCATTAAATATGTTCAGTTCAATCCTCTGATGTATAAGGTATAAAATTGTCCTGTTTCAAATCTATTTTCCCCCAAGTATGTGAAGTAGGAGACTCAGAGCCTTAGAAATATTATTAGGAATTTAGACTTAAGAAGAAGTAAAAATTCCCCAAACCCCTTCCCCACAGTTGCCTGAGCAGCGAGCAGGCACTTCCAAGAATTAAGGAACTGTTTCCTAGGCAACCTAGAGTCACAACCCAGGGGCTCTCCCTAATGTAAACAAGAGAGGGCCAGTTAAAGGACTGGAGAGAGCTGGGGGATGGTATGTAACTTGACTGCTTTCCTACCTCCTGTATCTTGCTCTGCTAAGGGTAATAAATATCACGCATACTCCTCCCCTCTCCAGAGTGGGGGGACCGAGGGTATAAAAGTCGGGTAAATCCTTTGTTTGTTACTCAGGCTCGTGGCATTGGTCACCTGGGTCAATTAGCTGGCGAAATAAAAGAAACTTGTTCCATATTCTGGCCTCTGGATATCTTTTGTCCTGGGTTCAGGGGATATATTGAGGCTCCTGCAACATGTGTAGTATTGACTTTCTCATTAACTTCTTCTGACAACTTTTCATTAGAAAATTTTGTCAAATATTGAAAAAAACAGAATATTTTTTTTAAACTTGTGCCACTTGCTTTATAAACAGAACCACAAAGTCTACTCAGCTACTCTAAGTGACTATTTAAGGTGACTCCTGCTACCAACACCCATAGCCACTGGACATGAACTGCTGAAGATGTCTGCTGCTCTGGCTGTGGCCCCATTGCAGTCTGATGGTCCTTTAATGTTCATTCTCCCTAGTGCCTAACATCTCATTTTTTTAAAATTTAAGCTTAAGTTTTTGTAGTGCTAGGGATTGAACCCAGAACCTTGTGCATGCTAGGCAAGTGCTCTACCACTGAGCTATACCCCCAGCACCTTAACATTTTATTAACCACTACATCTTTTTAAAAAACAAATTTATTGAATCACTATTTACATACAAATGCATTATTGTTCTATCACCAAAAAGTAAGATACAGAACATTTCTGTTCCTGCAAAAGTCCCCTTATCATCTTTTGCAATCCATTTTTCACCATCCTCAGCCCCACGCAGCCACGGCTGCACAGATGCACGTCTGTCACTATGGGTCACCTTCTCTTGTCTAGAATTTCCTGTAAATAGAATCATGTGCTCTTTTGGGCCTGGCTTTAAAAAAGTTATTGAGAATCATTATATTGCTGTATATATCAATAGACTGTTTCTTTTTATTGCTGAGTGATATTTCATAGTGTGGATAGGCTATATTGTGTGCACCTGTTCACCAGCTGATGAATATTTTGGTTGTTTCTAGTTTTTGGTTACTATGAGTAAAGCTAATGTGAATATTTTTACACATGGCTATGTGGACACCTGATTTCATTTCCTTCCTTCCTTCCTTCCTTCCTTCCTTCCTTCCTTCCTTCCTTCTTTCCTTCCTTCCTTTCTTCCTTCCTTCTGTGTGGTGCTGGGGATCAAACTCAGGATCTCACTCTTGCTAGGCAGGGTGCTCTATCACTGAGCAACACCCACAGACCCACAGACCTACTTCTCTGATTTTCTTACTAAAATTTTTCACTTATGCCAAAAATCTTCATTTGTCACAATATTAACTTATTTGTAAACCATTTTATGGTGAAAAAATAACCCAGTCCTCTTTTTCTTTTTGAAATGAGTACTGAGGAGTGGTATTGATGGACCACAGGTAAGTATGTATTTATCTTTATAATAAACTGGCAAGCCATTTTCCAAGGTTGCTGTGCCATTTTGTATTCCTACAAACACTGTCCAAGAGTCCCATTAGCCTCCCCAGGCTTGCCCGTGGTGAGTTTAAGATTTTTTAAATTTCACCCTTCAAATGAATATGCAGTAAGATTGCACTGTGGTTTTAATTTTTATTTTACATAATGAATTATTTTGGGCATTTTATCATGTGTTTATGGCCACACAAGTATCTTACATGAAATATCTGTTCAAAATATTTTGGCCTATTTTAAAAAATTGATTGTCTTATTGTTGAATAAGATTTCTTTATATATTTGGGGTATAAGTTTTTTTTTTCTTTTTTAGGTACTGGGAATTTAGGGGCATTCTACGTACAAGCTACACCACTAGGCCTTTTATTTTTTTTTTAAACAAGGTCTTGCTAGGTTGCTGAGAGTCTCACTATGTTGCTGAGACTGTCCTTGAACTTGCAATCCTCCTGTCTCAGCCTCCCAGGTACTGAGATTACAGGTGTGCCACTACACCTGGCTGGTTATAGGTTTTTTTTTTAAATAGATATATGCATTGTACCTCTTTTTATTAGAATCTTTAGATTGACTTTTTATTTTCTTAGCCTTAATTTTAAATTTTGATGATGTCTAATGTGTTATTTTCCTTCTTTTTACTATTGTAACAAATTACCACAAGTTTAGTGGCTTAAACACCACAAATTTACCTTAGAGTTCTGGAGGTCAGAAGACCAGACCAGGCTGGCAAGGCTGTGTTCCTTCTGGGGCTCCAGGACCAATCCATTTCCTGGCCTTTCCCCTCCTGGCTTCATGGTGCCATGTCCCTCTGACCCCGGCTTCCGTGCCACGGTATCTTCTCTTACTCTGATGCTCCTGTCTCCTTCTTATAGGAACCCCCAGATAATCCAGGGTGCCCTTTCCATTTCAAAAACTCTAATGTAATCACACCTGTAAAATCCCTTTTGCCATGTCAGATAATCTATTCACAGGTTCTGGAGAACAGGACCTGAACACTTTTGGGGGCCGATCACATCTAATTTATATATTTTTCTTTTATGGTTCCTGTTTTTATTGTATCCTATCTAGGAAATCTTTGCCTATGCCAAGATCATAAAATATTTCTTCTAGAAATGTTATATTTTTAGCTATTATGCTTAGTACTATCATCTGTTTCAAGTTAATTTTTGCATATGGTTTTGAGGTGTGATAAATTTGATTTTTTTACCTAGTTTTCCCAGCATCAATGTTGAAAAGTCTATTTGCCTCTTACTGTATTACATTGATACTTTTGTTGAAAATCATTTGATTATGGATGCATGTATTGATTTCTAGTCTCTCTATTCTAGTTTTTCTGAATGCAAATGTGATTAATTTAGTCTTTGGCTTGGAATCATTGGAGAATTTCTAAGAAACACATTTATTTTTATTTTCACTTTTTTCTATTTTGTGACATTATAATTATACAGAAACTAATTTATTCTTTAAATCATGACTTTAAGGCTTTACGCTGTTCATGATATGACCCATTCTTCGTCCATTTGTTTTCCAGCACTTTCTCCAGGAAATCTTTTCTGACACTTCTTATGCTATCAGAGCACTTATCACACTGGATTCCAGTTCCTCTAGACTTACCTGACTCCCCTCTACATGCATGTTCCTGGTACCATAAGTTGCCCGTTTATATCCCCAGCACCCAGCACATTCATTTGTTTTATGAATAATGATTAACCTCCTGTCACATGGTACTGACTCTTCACAGTGATGTTGCTGATTCATGCGGGAGCCCGCCGGCAGAGTCGAAGGGTTCAAACTGTTCCTGAAACAGGGAGTGAGGATTGAGAAAAGACAAGAAGAAAGACAAGGAGTAGTATAAAGACAAGAGACGAGAGAGGAAAGACAAAAGATAGCTTCGAGAGAACTGCGGTCAATACCGTAGCCTTTTCTGGAGGACTCTCAGTCAATACTGGAGCCTTATCGGGAGGACGCTCAGTCTATGCGGCCGTGCGATGGTCAGTCAATACTGCCGTAGCGTCTTTATTTTGCTCGGACCTTATATACACTTTCAGAGCATCAGATGTACACAATGCCAACCTTAACAACATAACACCAGATGTATAATATTAATACTAACAAGCAGACAAACATCGTGCTCTCACGCAGCACCCCTCCTCCTTCCCGGGTCAAGGAGTGGTCAACTTGTTCCTCTGCGAGCCTCCCTCTGTTGTTACAGCCACAATCAACAAAATCAGCAACACTTGGCAAAATCCTCGCCTTGCAGGGCTGTTTATGCAACTCAGAGAAGGGAATGGCTCCCGACAGATTCACAGCATCTCCACTCCACTGCAAAGAAAGGATTGGATGAAGGAAGGATGGTAAAGAGCCAACTTTTATTTAGGTAAAATGTCAATGAAGTGTTGATGTGCAAAGGCATATTTTAGTAGACATATCAGAGTTTTGGTGAATTAATTGTAATGTTTACATGATAAGCTTAGATATTTCATAGGTAATCTGATTAATAAAATATTCTGGGCTGGGGGTATATCTTAGTGGTAGAATGCTTGCCTAGCATGTGCAATGTCTTTGGTTCAACCCCATCAATGAAAAAAAATCTAGTTAATAAGATCTTTGCATATGTTTTTAATTTAACAAGGGTAAAAGAGAACATGGAACCCATGCTTATTTAGTACATTCAATGAACTTTATACTAAACTATGAACTTTACAACTGTTATCTAATTAAATTTTCAAAACATAAAACAACTCTGGGATGTTAGAGTAAAGATGTTAATGCCCAGAGAGGTACTATATTAGGTACTTACGGAGGAGCTGGTATTTAAACTTGGAACTATCTTACTCTAGTATGTGAACTATTTCCTCCTACCTAAGAAAATAACTAAATTTATTTATTACTAAAGTTAATCTCAGCTTCCTTTGATAATCTACAGGACTCTATAATCTTGTAATGACTAGGGACATAATTAAACATTAGTTGCTATGTGACTTGAAAGGGCAGATATGTTACTTAATAAAATGTTCCTAGTTAATGGAACTTCCCAATATTATTTTAGATTTTATGGTATCCTATTAATATAGACTTCACATTAGTAGTTGTTTGGGCTTGAAGATGGCTCTATGATGCTGCTGTAGACCGAAACAATGGCTGCAAAAGTATAAAACCAGAGAATCTGAATGTCAGGAAAAGGGCAGAAGAGACTAACCCACAAGGCTAGAATCCAGGAGGGCAGGGAACAGAGTGGCATCTGTGGAAAGGGATGAGTTAGTGGGACTGGCTGAGTGCTCAGGATAAAATCATGAAGATGTAGAAGGCCTACTTTCTCATAATGTTGGAAATATGGGTCAGGCCTAAAAAATGTCAAGATCAAGATGGATTAGATCTTGGTTATCGCACTTTGATGTGCATTAGAATCACCTTGGAGGGCTTGCTTATCCACAGATTGTTGGACTCCCACCACAGATTTGATTTAGCAGATTCAGGGTAGGGTTCAAGGACTTGGGTTTCTAATAAGTTCTCCAGTGCTGCTAGTCTGAAGACCTCACTTTGAGAACCACTAGGTTAGGGGAATGGCCTGTCAAGGGCTGTTAAGGCAGTGCGTTTCCATGTACTGTAAGGGCCGCCTGCTAAGAATTGCCCATGGAGATGGTTTAAGATGCTTGTCTAAGCCCCATTCCCAGAGCTTTGGGTTAGTAGCTTTGGGGAAAACTACAAATCTATTTCCTAACAAGTTCCACAGGCACTTTATTTTTTAATTTTGAGATAGAATCTTGCTAATTTGTCCAGGCTGGCCTTGCACCCCCGATCCTCCTGCTTCATCCTAATAGCTATGATTATGAGCACGTGTCACTGCCCTGGCCTTTGGCACTCATATAGCGCTGTGGTTTGTGAACTACTCTAAGTCCTGTGAAGTTCTTCTAAGCCATCACTCACCCCATGTCTTCTATGTAGTAAGCAGGCTATTACAGTGACATATCACACTTTATTGGGGCCATACTGGCATAGAGTTAAGCACAAGGGGTTTTATAGCTTGACAGAGAAGGGTTTGGGTCCTGTGTGTCATGTCCTATTCCAGTGACCTTGAGCAAAGATACTGAACCATTTGGGCTTCAAATTCTTAACCTCTAAGGTGGAATAATGAGGCAAGTACTATGTAATAGTCACACCATGTCTTATACTTAGTAACCCCTCTATAAACAGTAGCTCTTCTACATTTTCCTCATACTACCCAATGTGCCAGACCCCTGAACACGTACCTTGCCAGGAGCAGTTTAAGATGCTGATTGACCTGAACCAGGGAAGGCATGAAGGGGAGCAGCATCAGAGAAAAGATGAAAAAGGACTTTGGGACTTAACAGTGAGATTTCTTTAGAACTTGTATATCTTGCCTATTTGGTTACAACTCCTATCCCAATTCCGAATGTTGCATGTCTCCTGCTGTTACACCCTCTACGATTTTGTCTGGCATGGATGAAGGATATACTCCTTTGTACATATTAGAAATAGGAGACCAGCCAGGCATGGTGGCACACTGTAATCCCAGTACTTTGGAGGCTGAGGCAGGAGGATTGCAGGTTCGAGGCCAACCTGAGAAATTTAGTGAGGCCTTCAGCAACTTAGCAAGACCCTGTTTAAAAAAAAAAGTCTGGGGGTGTAGCTCAGAGTTAGAATGCCCCTGGGCTCAATCCCCAGAACAAACACACAAACAACAATGACAACAACAACAAAGAAGGGGCTAGAAGAGGGGTGGTCAGGAGAAATAAGAAATGAAGAAAATATTTTAGAAGCTCAAAACAGACTATGAAGCCAAACAAACGTGGACATACTCTAAGTGTGGCCCCAAACTTGGCACTGTTTGGCTGACTTATTTTTCGGCATCTGTGTGGTCATATGCATGGGACGGGATAATATTTTTTCCAAGTCCCTGCAGCACAAGGTCAAGTAGACAGCACAGCAAGGCGAGTGAGGGAATGCTTTTGGCCTCATCCGTTCAAGTGGACTTTCTCAAACCATCCAAATAGCCTTTCTCAAGGGCCATTATTTTCTGTTGTCCTTTAGGTTGTTTTTGTGAGTGCTTTTAATGTCAAAATGTACTTGGGATTTAAAGGACAACATATTCTGTTAATTCTGTCCTTAAAAGAATCCTTCCCAGCTCTGTCTGCATCTGCTCTTGCTGAGATTATTCTATATTCAATATATCCTCATAATGAACCACAACATTCATCTTTCCAAATAAACACAAGACAATGGGCCTAAGATTCAAAATAAAAACAACAAAGCAAAAGCAACAGCCTTCCCCATTTTGTCCATAACGCTAGCATTTCTCAAGGGAACCAGGTCCAAAAGCACAATATTTTCAGACTCAAAGGGAATTAAAATTAGGACACTGAGGCTGAGGACATTTGAGCTATACACTAGTGCTACATGTTCAGCTGCTGTCAGAAACCGGATCTCAAGGTTTCTACTTTTTCTATTTCTCCAAGCTGCACCATTCTGTGTAGGAACTCTAGTCTCCTTGATCGTGTGCTTTCTTTGTTTTATTCCTTTTATTTTTCTGGAACAATGTATTCTAATTTAAAACATATTTTAGAAAGATTTGAAAAGCTGGGGATGTAGCTCAGTGGTAGTGTACTTGCCTAGCATGTGGGGAGGCCCTGGGTTTAATCCCCAGCAACACACACATACACACACACACACACACACACACACACACACACACACAATAAATAAATAAATAAATAAATAAATAAATAAATAAATAGGAAAAAAACCCTAAAACACCAGGGAGGAGAGTAGAGTGAATTTTTATATATCTGTCACCCAGATTCAAAAGTTATCAGTTTTGCCAGATTTATTGCATTTGTTCCTTTTCCCCCCTCTTCTCTTCTCTTCTCTTTTTTTCTGTCTTCTCCCCTTTTCCCTTTCCTTCTTCCTCTTACTGAAATGTTTTAAAGCAAACCCTGGTGGTTGAAGCAGGACACTGGATGGGCACCCCTTTGAGAGTCTACATTCATTCAAACACTCAGTGCGAAAGAGGCCCTGTGGGGACACGTGTCACTCACTCCAACCGCACAGGAAGAGGAGTCCTGGACATTTCACTGTGAATCGATACATTTCTCTTTCAAGGGACAGTTATCTGGGACATGTGCACATTTTTTAAGTTGTCTAGGAGTTTTGGTAAATTATTTCAGAACTTCTTCCACCCCAACATTTGGTATCTTAAATTAGATTAATTTCCGTAATGTAATTGTCCTTTACATTACTGTTATCCAGCAGATAAAATGTTTAATTTGCAATATTTAGGCATTGATATTTGAAAATATAAAATAATGTAATGTTTAGTTCTTTTACAAATTTGTTTTGTTTTATTAGGAATTGGACATATCTGATGGCAAAGTGGTTACTGCGTCGGACTCATATTGCTCAGTCAATTTTAATCCAATAGAGTAGATACAGCTATTTTTGTATCACAATCCAGTAGCTGATAGCACAATTGCTAACTAGAAAGTATGCCCATGAATTAACACATTAGCTTTCATATAATTGTAAATCCCTTTTTAGTATTTTTATTCAGATGTTTTTATCTTTATTATAGAAAATGTGATTATTTTTGTCACTTTGCATTTTCTGAATTATACTAACAGAATAACTGAGATCAATTTGATGAAAGTAATTTAGAAACAATGACAGAAATCTCTGCCTAATGACTTTCTTATATGGCTATATTCTCCATGGGTTGTTTTCTTTTCTTTCTTTCTTTTTTTTTTTTTTTGGTATAATACACAAATCCCAGGAACTTGCAGCATTCTGAATAACTTGTTTTATAGCCCTGTTTTCTCCTCATAGGTCTCTATCCTCAGAAGGTAAGGAAATTATACTTACTATGAGCAATTTATTAATGTAGTTATAATAAAGTCTTTGCATTCGTCTTATTTATACTGAACTTTACATGATTTTAGTAATCATCTTTGAAAATGTCATTACAAAAAGCTTTGAATAGTAGAGAACAATGAAAATTTTATATAAATGTTTATTAATATACAGATTAAAGTAATATAAAGATGAGTAAAAAGCCTTCCCTTTAATGACAAAAAAGCATGATTATAACTCAGTTTTATTCTAATCATCTCCAATTTTACCAGTAAGGTGGGGGTAAATATTTAACTAAGTTGTGATTTTAATGATGGCAATGATAATGTTTAATTCAGAGGGTTTTTTTGACAAGTTCTCTACCAGCTCCGTTTACTTGCCTCCTACCCTGGGTTGTGGTAGACTATTTTCCATAGAGGGATAGATCCAGCCATTCTGAAGGTACCATGTTGGAGACACCATGGAGAGAGACCAAATGGAAGTAAGGGAACAGGCCAGAGGATGCCCGCAGCTGCTCTAGCCACCAGATGTTTTAGTCTCAGCCTGATACCAGACATGTGAGCAAGGAGCCACCCTCTGCTGCACCATGGGAGAAAGCCTGAGAGACACTTGCTCAGCAGGACCATTCCAAACTTAGAACCCTGAGAGAAAGCAGCAAAATATAGTCATTATTTTACTTATTATTATTATTGTTATTGTTATTTTGGTACTAAGGATTGAACCCAGGGACATTCTACCTCCAAGCTACACCCCCAGCCCTTTTTATTTTGAAACAGGGTCTCACTAACTTGCTGAGGCTGGGCTTGAACTTGCGATCCTCCTTTCTTGGCCTCCCAAGTACTGGAATTACAGGTATGCATCTTTGTACTCAGCTGCAGTTATTATTTTAAAGCACTAGGGTTTGAGGAAATTTATTATGCCACCTGTGACACTGTGATTTATAAAAAGAAGTATATATGTTTGGTCTCTTCCCTCAGTTCCTGAGACAGAGCTCCCAAAACAACCTGTCCCATTAGATCTGAGGACTGGGAGAATTTTTTGTTCTAATATTTTGTTCTAATATATATATATATTTTTTGCGGTACCGGGGATTGAACGCAGGGGCGTTCTACCTCCGCGCTACACCCCCGGCCCTATTTTTTTTATGCTTTGTTTTTGAAACTGGGTCTCATGAAGTTGAGGAGGGCCTCACTAGGTAGAGAGAGAGAGAGAGGAGAGAGAGGTAGATCGATTGATAGATGGATCGATCGTGCGCGCGCACATGTGCGCTGAGGTTGGCCGCGAACCCGGATCCTCCGGTCTCCGCCTCCCAAAGTACTGGGATTACAAGTGTGCGCCACCACGCCCGGCTTATTTTGTTCTAATATTATAACTCCAGTTCCTGACACAGAGCTCCCAAATCCCTTAACAATTCCTTGTGATAGAACATCTTTTGTCAAAAACAGCCAACTCTCAGTGAGCTCTCAGATAGCCTTGGGATTGAAAATGGTTGCCAGAGGAACCTGTCATGTAATTCTAGGGTTGGTGCTTTCAGTCCTAACCCCTTACCTCTGCACAGAAGCAAAGGACTAAAGGTTGAGTGGGTCACTAATGTGATAAATTATGCCTACTCAATCAAGTCTCCATAAAACCCCCAAAGAACAGGGTTTGAGGAGTTTCCAGATAGCTGAACACATGGAGGTGCCTCCCCACACTCCTTGCCCTGTGCATCTGTTCTATTTGGCTATTTATCTTTGTTCTCTATCATCTCCTATATTGACATCATCATATGGTAAGTATGTTTCCCTGAGTTCTGCGAGTCATCCTTGGAAACTAATTGACCCCATAGAAGAGGTAGTGGGAACCTGGATGTGTATCTGGTCAGTTAGGGGTGTCGTGGTCAACTGCTACCTGCAATTGGTATCTGAAGTGGAGGCAGTCTTGTGCAACTGGAGCCCTCAACCTGTGGGATATGACTCTAACTCCAGGCAGACAATGTCAGGATCCACTTAAATTGTAGGACACCCGCTTGGCATCCGCTGGAGAATTGCTTGGTGTGTGTGTGTGTGTGTGTGTGTGTGTGTGTGTGTGTGTGTGTAAAAACCCCTATACACTTGGTGTCAGAAATGTGTTCAGTGTGAATGCAGAAGGAAAAACACTTCTCTCTTGTATCTCTAACACAGCCATAGAACTGGAATACTGGCCCCTTTCTATGGTTTCCTGATTCAGATAACAGCTTCATCATTCATATAACAATCCCCAAACTTTCATTTCACATTTTTTCAGACTTCTCTGAGATCTACATGGGGAGTTCCAGTTGCCTATGCAAATTTTTTGCCATCTCAAATGTACCTATTAGGAGGTATTGCAAATCATATGGTAATAGACAGGGACATGTGCTAAGAAGAGGAAACTTATAGGCAATAGTAGCCCCATCCACCGCAATCACCCATGACGTGTGATTCCATTGATAGAACAAGATCAGCATATTCCCTGTAGTTCTATATAAGTGATGACATAGAAAACGCACTGGAGCCAGGCGTGGTGGCACATGCTTGTAATCCCAGTACTTGGGAGGCTGAGACAGGAGGATCTCAGGTTCGTGGCCAGCCTCAGTTACTTAGTGAGGCCCTCCTCAATTTAGTGAGACCCTGTTTCAAAATAAAAAATAAAATAGGGCTGGGGGTGTAGCTCAGAGGTAGAATGCCCCTGGGTTCAATCCCCAGTACCAAAAAAAAAAAAAAAAAAAGAAAAGAAAAGAAAACACAGTGGACAGAAATCCACAGTGTTAATAGTTGAATCCCTTGGTATAAGAATAAAAATATAAAAGGGGTTCAGGGTAATTCCTGCTCTTCTTAAACCTCTGCAGTGTTTGAATCCTTTGCCAGAAGGGTCAGAACAACTGAAGGAGACTGAGGCTGTGAACTGCTGCATGTCAGATTCAAGGTCACTTAGGCATCGAAGTCACGAATCTGTACTGAACTCAGAACCGCGCGTGCTTTGTCTAGTCCTCATGTTTGCCCATCTGTATGTGCTCCACATATTTCCCTGTTGTCATCATCTGAGCATACACAAGGAGAGATGGCCATATGGACTGTATTTCTCACTGTATTCCTATAATTCTGAGCTCCAACAATGAATTCATAGCTATTTACTTTTTCTATGTCCTTATGTCCTCCTTCAGGTTACTGACAAAATGCTAATGCCAGGAAGATAAAAAAAAGTCTTCCAAGAAAAAGAACCTGCATATCGAATAGACCTGACCTATAGTTTCAGAAAAATTAGCACCAGTAATGGATTTGTGTTCTCTTCAGGGGAAGATCTACTTTAGGATTAAAAAACAAAAAAGTCCACAGATTAGTCCTGAACATACCTTGGTTGTAATTGGGAAGTAAGACTCCTGATTCAACTGCCATTAATTTTCAAATTATTAATTTCCTTGTCTTTCTTTGCCTCATTACAGGAAATTTATAAGATTGATAAATTACAGCATTGGACTGTATGATTCCTTGGTTTCCAAAAGGTATTTCTCCCAGAATTCTTCTAAGTGGAATGAATCTAATATACTTAGGATTTTATTTATAAATGACAAAGATGCAGGAGGTGATAATAGTAGAGAAGAGGGCAGAGAAAGAAAAAATGTTTTGAGAAATAGCAATTAAAGCTCAATAGCCCCCCCAAACCTTGGAGAATAGTTACATCAATAGAAAAAGATTAAATTCATAATAAGTTTAGGAAAAATGGGATACAAAGTAAAAATGTTTATGGTTTGTAAGATATAAGGTGCCTTTTCCCTTATAATAAAGGCTATCTTTTCACATGGAGGAGAGCAATGGTTCTGCTCTTTGTGAAAACAAGACACGCTATGAATGATGAAAGGCTCGATCTAAGTAAGTAACAGGCACAAAACAAAGCCCTAAACCATCAGACAGAGCTAAGGCACTGCTCAACGTAGGATACTGTTCCATTATTCTACCTACACTTTGAAATCTAAACATTAATGCTATGTATAAAAAGGTGATCTGTACATTTGTATACTGAATATCATGCATTTTTAATGCCTTGTGGTGATTTCGTTGTCAGACCACATTTAGCTCTTGCTTTCAATTTTACTATAGAAGAAAATTAAACCATCCATAAGGCCCTAAAAAGTCAAAGTTCCCCTTTCCTCTCTATTTGTCAGTGAGCACTAGCTGGGCTCGTGGAAATGAACTTTCTTTGCTTGCTTTCTATAATGACTCTGTTTTACCCAGATGGCTATAGATGCGCAAGCTGCACAGGAAATACCAGGCTATGAATGAATGGTAAAACAGATTTAGAAATCTAGGGATTTGAATTTTTAGTTGGTTACATTGGCCAGGAATTTGCATGGCTTCAGATCAGAAATGGAGAGACATCAATAGAATCTGTACCATAGGGCATTTGAAAAAGCCCCCTTCCTTCCTAAATGGAAATATTCTTATTGTTATTTTTCTCCCAAATGTAGTAATGATATACATTATTTAGGAAAAAATAATCATGTGTAAAGTAAAAAGTGAAATTCTCTCCCTACCCACAATGTCATCACCTCCCAGACATAAGATGTCATTAAAATTTTGTTATAAGTCATTGATTCCAAATATTTTCTATAAATATGAACATAATTTTATCTCTCTGAGATAAAACCATACGACATTTTTGTTTTGTAAGGTTATCTTTTATCTCAACACTATGTATTGGATACCATTTTGGGCTATTACCTATAGCCCTACAGCTTATCCTTCGAACAATGGTATTATTATTATTTTACAAATCCTTTATTGATGGACATTGCCCCATGTTACACATGGTGTTGCAAAAATATGTGGTGTTGACTCACATATTTTCGTACTTATACTATCATGTCATATGATAAATTCCTCCAACATGGAATTGCTGGACCAAAGTGTATGCATGATTTGCATCATGTTATACATTGCTAATGACCCTTCAGAAATAAATGCCCACCTACCATCTGCGAACACAGTGTTGAATCTCCCACACCTTTGCCAACACTGGATAGTACCTTTTTTTTAAACTTTTGCCAAACCGGCAAAGGCTGATACCTCATTTACGTGAAAAACACTTTTTAGGGATTGAGAGCAGGTTTTGTTTTCTGCAGGAAAAGGCTCTATCCTTTGACTCTGGGAATCCTCCCCTGCTAGTCAGGGCATTGCCTGGCACTGCTGTGCTGGTCTTTTGCTGCAAATGATTCTCCCATCTCAGAACAGGGTAATTACTTTCTGTCCCTGACATAGATTTGTACACACACAAACACACACACACACACACACACACACACACACACACACGCACAATCACGAATCATGCATACGTATTATGTACATACACAATCACAGACATACATGCATACCACATTACATACAAAATGACACATGCAACCGTATGACACACATGCCACATCACATTGTAGAGTGTCACTGTGAAGCGATCGAAATGAAATCATTGCTGTGTCCACTAAGTCAGAGGCCCGTCACATTCCAGGGACACTTCAAAAGCTCCCTGATGGCTGTAGCCTTTCTTGGGTGTCCGCCTATCATGCCTATCATTTCAGGTCTCTGGAGTCTCTTCCCTCGAGCTTTTCTGCAAGCTGAGAGCGATTTCTCCCTGGTTGGACACATTTGCACTCTCCTAGCGCACAGACTGCAGGTAAAAGGTGAGAACTGAAGTTCTTGGGCATACACTCAGATTTATAAGAAATGGCTTAAATCGGTTCTTTCTCTCTCCGAACCAACATACTTTACCCTTGAATTTTGTCAAAAGGATTTTGAAAAATTAAATTGTGAAAAGGCGTAAATAGATCCAGTTTTGTCTGGTTTTTGCTTAAAAATTCTGATTTACCATTAACCCTATGTTTCTTTCTTAATGCAACTTTCCTTATTGATTTTCCCCTTGTCAACAGCATTACTCAAAACAAACTCCTAAAATATGCTGACCTCTTTTTCTTTCTTCAGAGTTCCTTAGCAATAAAATGTACTCAGAACATATCCATCAAAACTACTGTTTAGTTAAAATACAGAGTTAGGTTGCCCAAATATAAATAATAATAGATCTTGTAAGGAATTCGTATATGAACACTACTTTCCCCTTTAGTTTTCTGTGTATGAGCTGAGATCTAACTCCTTAGAGAAGAGTTTGTACAGCAGAGTGTATTCTGAGTTAGACAGACCTGAGTTTGAGCCTATGTGTTTATGACAGCAAAAATAATTTCCTTTTCTGAGCCTGGATTTTTTTTGTATATTACATGGGGGTTAATACAAATACTATGAGCTATGAGAACTAAATAGATATTTTGTTATTTTGTACAATAGAAGATTTCATTAAATGTCAGATGTATTTTTACTTACTCAAAAATATTTATTGGGCAACTATTATGCACCAACATTATACAAGGAACTAGAGAGAAAGTGTTGGTTACATTTAGTGATAAAAAACATGGTCCTTATCTGGGTGTGGTGGCACACACTTGTAATCCCAGTACTTGGGAGGCTGAGACAGGAGGATCGCAGGTTGGTGGCCAGCCTCAGCTACTTAGTGAGGTCCTCTGCAACTTAGTGAGACCCTGTTTCAAAATAAAAAATAAAATAGGGCCGGGGTATAGCTCAGAGGTAGAATGCTTCTGGATTCAATCCCTGGCATCAAAAAAAAAAAAAAAAAAAAAAAAAAAAGAAGAGAACATGGTCCCTACCCTCAAGATACTTTCTCTCGTGTTTGGAAAGAGAACTGATCAAGGGTTTTTAATAGATGGTGACGAGAGCAGAGCAGCGAGCAGGTGGGGCTCTCATAGGGGCCTATGGATCTGGCTAGAATGCACAGGAGAAGACTTCCTGGAGATGGGGGCACTGGGCTGTAGGTTGTAAGGAGTCCAGGAAGATGTTTTTCAATGGACATTTTAGGTTTTTTTTTTTTTTGGTACACAGACCTGACTTCATTACATTGATTTAATCACATGTAGAGACTGCCTTGTGTGAATTAGGCTGAGATGAGCCAGACATGGGTCCCGTCCTCAAGCATTCTCACCTCTCTTGAGAGACAGGAACTGTGCACTATGTATATTTTCTGATATATTTTTGTGCATATTTTGTGATGTTTGTGTCAAACATGGGAGAAACATGTTAGTGTTAGGCTCTCTCTTTTTTTTTTGCGGTACCGGGGATAGAACACAGGGGCGTTCTACCTCCGCGCTATGCCCCCGGCCCTATTTTTTCTACTTTATCTTGAAACTGGGTCTCACGAAGTTGCGGAGGGCCTCACTAAGGAGAGAGAGAGACAGAGACAGAGAGACAGAGACAGGGAGAGAGAGAGAGAGAGCTGAGGCTGGCCGTGAACCCGGATCCTCCCGGTCTCCGCCTCCCAAAGTACTGGGATTACAAGCGTGCGCCACCATGCCTGGCGGCTCTCTTTTTATTTTTTTTTTGTACTAGGGATTGAATCCAGGGAGGTTGTACCTCTGAGCTATACTCATAGCTCTTTTTATTTTTTATTTATTTTTAATATACTTTTATTGGTTCATTGTAATCACACATCATAATGAAATTCAGAGTGATAGGGACATATGTGCACACAGCACTTGATGAGCTTCCCCCCAAACCCCACTTTACTCCCTCCCCTTTATACATGATATTGAAATTGGCATTAATAATTTCATATATGTACATAACATCAATCGAAATGTTTCCTTCAAGTCTTCCCCCCCAACCTCCTTCCCTTAGATCTCCTCCATCACTTCACTGGGGTTTCTGCTCCTTTATCTGGAATCCCTTTTGTATCCCAATTTCTCCCTAGCTTCCACATAAGAGAGAAACATATGACCCTTCACTTTCTGCGACTGGCTAATCTCACTTAGTATAATATTCTCTAGTTCCATCCATATTCCTGCAAATGACATAATTTTGTTCTTTATGGCTGAGTAGAATTCTACTTTGTATATATTCCGTAATTTTTGAATCCATTCATCTGTTGATGGACACCTAGGCTGGTTCCATAATTTGGCTATTGTGAATTGTGCTGCTATAAACATGGGTATTCACGTATCAGTATGATATTCTGACTTTGATTCCTTTGGAAAGATGCCCAGGAGTGGTATAGCTGGATCATATGGTAGTTCATGGGTTTTTTTTTTTGTTTGGTGCATTGTAATTATATATCATAGTAAGGTTCAGAGTGACAAATAAATATATGCACACAGCATTCGTTGTGTATTTTTCTCTGGGTCCCCCCTCCCCATAAATAATATTTACATTGATACAGATAACTTCATATATGAAGACAGGATTATTTGAAGTGTTTCCATCATCAGATCTCCCCTTTCTCCTCCCCACTTTCCTCCATAAGTCCACTTCCCCTATTCTACTAGTGTCTCTCCTCATTTATCTGAAATTCTGTTTTCCAGTTTCTCTCTGGCTTCTACATATGAGTGAAATGATTCTCCATATTTTTTTTATTTTGAAACAAGGTCTTGCTAAGTCACCATGTGCTGGCCTCAAACCCAAGATCCTCTTGTCTCAGCCTCCCAAGTACTGGGATTTCAGGAGTGCACCATCACACCTGGCTGTTATGCCTTCTTTATGGATGATTAAGCTGAGGCAAGTGAACTCAAGGACTTGTCCAAGTTTACACACTAAGAGGAGGCAGAACCAGGTTATGAACTGTGGCCACCTGGCTCTGGGACTCCTGCTCTGAAGTGCCACTACTTTAGTGCCATGTAGTAGCACATGCCACTACATCACTACTTTAGCAATGGCATGTGTGCAGAGGAGGGAGGGAACAGCCCTGGAAAGGCCCCATCTGTTACCTCACGTGCTTTCTTCTTCTTATGCTTCCTTTCCTGTTTTTAAATATGTGTGTTTCCTCACAGTGGTCTTTATTCCTTTGGTATTAGTCACATAACAGGGTTTTCTCTTGTCAAAATGCAAATATCACTTGATGGGGGTTAACCCATTACTACTCAGTTGGAAAAAGTTCGCAGAACCTTTATGGTAGTGAGTCAGGGGAAAATCCAAGGGACTGGGTGAAAGGGGAACCCCTGGATTGGAAGTGGGCTGGAGAGTGGACAGGGGAACAGAGCCCGAAGAAGTCACACCTGGCTGCCTCCTGCTGTGGTCACCTTCCTGCCCTTCTGGCCCCTTCCCAGGGCCTCCTGAGGCCTTCCCTTGCCTGTGTTCTGTCTTCATTTGCTCTGAGCACAGGAGTAAGGCTTTGGGGGATTTCTCTTTCTCCCTACATAAGTAGAAGGCATCTGTTTGTAGTTATTTATTTTATTCTCTTGATGTCTATCTCAGTAGACATTCCTCAGAGCCTTATGATTTTCAGAAAGGGAATGAAGAAGGCTTTTACTAATGTTAATCTTTTAATCACAGAAGTCATATCTACTCACTAAAGAAGATTGAGCTGAACATGGTGGTGCATGCCTATAATTCTAGTACTTGGGAGGCTAAGACAAGAGGATGGGAGGTTTGAGGCCAGTCTCAGCAACTTAGTGAGACCCTGTTTTGAAATAAAACAGGTTGTGGTGTAGCTTGGAGTTAAAATGTCCCTGGGTTTAATCTCCAGTACCCCCCCAAAAAAGACTAGAAATACGGAAATATAGAATTATAATAAATAGTGATGAAATTCATCCCTAAGCCGGCCGTGGTGGTGCATGCTTGTAATACCAGTACTTGGGAGGCTGAGACCGGAAGATCCGGGTTTGTGGCCAGCCTCAGCTACTTAGGCCCTCTGCAACTTAGTCAGACCCTGTTTCAAAATAAAGAATAAAAAATAGGGCTGGGAGTATAGCCTGGAGGAAAAATGCCCCTGGGTTCAATCCTTGGTACTGCCAAAAAAAAAAAAAAATTCATCCCTAGGTACTATTAATAGTTTGGGATAATTCTTTTATTCCATTTTAAAACAAGTTGTAGAATTTTAATAAGCACCATGTAATAATTTATACATGTGCATAGATACATATATATGTATAATTACGTGTGTGTGTGTGTGTGTGTGTGTGTGTGTATAGTTTTGTATGGGCAGTAAAGGTTTGTGTTAGATTCAGTGCCTGTGCATGACTGACTTCACTCAGTTCAAGTCTATTGACTTCTGTATTGAATGTCTGTCATCACAGTTGTGTTTTAATCTAAATTGACCACTTGGGCATCCATTAACCTTTCAACATTTCTTTGTGATGAAGGCATGATCCCCAATCTTTCTCAGCTCTGTCTTGCAGGTGTGCACTTTCTCTGACTTCATCCTAATGTGAAAGAACGTAAGGCCATCTCTCTTCTCCATGCATTGGCAAGTGTCTCAGACCCTTACGGTGCGCATCCGTGCCCTTTCATCCTTCTCCCTGTTCAATACCATACTAAGGAACTGAAACTCTAATCAGGCACATTAGGATGTAAGTGGAGAAACCAGTGGAAATGTTAGCATTTGTCTGGGTATGAGATAAACACCCCTTCCAGGAGAACTCATTATAAAGGAGGATGTTCTTTCACTGCAGGATTGATTTGCTCAACAGGATGGATGGAAAATGGCGGAGAAACACTCAGAAGCAGAGCAGTGGTGGTGAGCAAGGCAAGCAGCCATTTTACCAAAATTTCAACCCTGTTTTCTAGAATTATGACTCCAGGACTTTGAGAGAGCGATTGGAATTAAAATGAGAATCTTTGCATTGTTATCTTGAATTCTTCATGTGATTTCTCTTTGAGTAGAGGATACTAAAAGTGGCATCAAAAATATTGGGAGGAATTATTTATCAATAACTCATTTATTGTAGAGAGACCTCCCCTATCTAAAAAAGTTTTTATCATCATAGTGGATGTGCTGTCCTCTCTGAATGATGAAATAAGGGAAGGAGGAAGTTGTCATCCCTCTGGAGATAATTGGAGTTGGAACATTTTATATGCTCTAAGAGTAGAAAATGCAGAAGCCAAAATGTGTACAGAGAACAAAAGAGATATTCAGTGTGTCAACCTTCCCCTCAAACTGAACTGAAATGAAAGATTCATCATAGCAATATGAAGAGTCAAGAATTCTGTGTGTGTGTGTGTGTGTGTGTGTGTGTGTGTGTGTGTACGGGGTACTGAGGACTGAACCCAGGAGTGTTCTACCACTGAGCTACCCCCAACCTTTTTTTTTTTTTG
>PVJS01019088.1:0-34121 GCA_004027185.1 Glis glis | reverse complement strand
TTTTTTTTGCGGTACTGGGGATTGAACCCAGGGGCGTTCTATCTCCGAGCTACACCCCCGGCCCTATTTTTTTATACTTTATTTTGAAACCGGGTCTCATGATATTGCGGAGGGCCTCACTAAGTAGCTGAGGCTGGCGGTGAACCCGGATCCTCCGGTCTCAGCCTCCCAAGTACTGGGATTACAAACATGTGCCACCACATCCGGCTTTGATTCATTTAATCTATTCTTGAATACACTTTGCTAATATTTTGCTAAGGATTTTTATATCTGTGTTCATCAGGGATATTGACGTACAATTTAACTTTCTTGTATTACCCTTGTCTAGTTTTGGTGTCAGGGTAATGCTAGCTTCATAAAATGCATTTAGAACTATTCCCTCTACTTCAAGTTTACCCCTAGTTTTAGGGTACAGAAATTTCTCACCCCAGTCTTTGCATTTTTGTCTTCTATTCTTTATTGGGCATGGTGGGCATGGTAGAATGACAGTTAGCAGGGTGGCAGAAGGCAGTGCATGCCACTTCCTCTGTCACAATTGTTAGTGAACATGCCTCTCTAATTCTGTTGAATTGGGTGTGCTGTCTCTGCAGGGTGAGTTATATCAGTCCTAAGTATTCATATTGGAAACTGTTTACTGGAAAGGGAAATTACAGTGATGTAACAGATGAGACCACCTCAGTCTTGACACACAGAGATAGCATTTTGGAAACTGAGATTTTATTATGAAGTACTAATTAAATCACTGTTGTGTGCCTTTTTTCCAGTCCATGAAATGACCATGAAATATGTCAACTTTTTCCAAGAAGTCACCATGAAATCACCACGAATTTTTCCATTCAAAATGGGCCACTGTGGAGATTAGATCTAGGAGTGCTGGAGGCATTATCTCTGTGCTGCTCTAATTAAATGTTTCTTGTCAGAAGAAAAAGCTTTTAATACTTTTTTAGAGCTACTTTCATGACTGTATGGCTTGGGCATAAGAGGTTTCCTGGAAATGAAATGGGAAATATGGTTCTCTAGGTTCTGGTTGTACTTTTAGTTAGGATCTTGTGACTATAAGTAAAGAGACATTTAATAAACTCTAACTTAAAGGACAGAACCTTCCTTATGTACTTACAATCCAACCTGACTTATTTGTTTCCATTTCTCCCACACAATCTATTTTATCAATTGTGGACTTCCTGTAACTTTCCCACACTTGGAACCTATTATTCCCATGGTAGCTGGGCTTGCACTCCCCTTAGTCAAAACAGACATTTAAAGTTAAGAAAGGTGTAGAATCACTGATGCAAATGAATCCACAGGTCAATCTAACCATTCATCTTTAAATTTAGACAGAATTACAAAACAGAAAGTACTTTAGTCCTCAGTGTTAGACACTATCTAGGAGCCACTGACATTTAAGTTTTATAAAGCTATTTATATTTAAATTTTCTTAGGAAAAATTTCATCCAAAATGAGTAGTGGTAAGTTGTACATATCAATAAAAGTACTCACTAATTTCAATTTGTTTGCAATTGAAAAATTATCATCTGGGTATAAGCATAATATACACATATTCAATATTTAAGGAGAACATACACATTTATGGGTGAAAATATCCACCTTGTTTTCTGAGGTGAAAATAAACCTATTTAAAAATTTTATGTAGAACATTTTACATGTAAATTCAGTTTTATATATTATTACCTATGAATTGATAAGATGTAGGCAAATATAGACCAACATAATAACAATGCTTTTCCTGGGAGGTGGATTTATGGGTGATTTTTATATCTCTCTTCCCTTTGTTTGTATTTCCAAATTTTCCTATAATAAACATGTATTACCTGTGTCCCAAATGTAAAAGGAGGAGAACATTATATATAATACATATATTTTAAAGCATTTCTAATTTCACTGTACTTGCTGTTAGCAATTTCACATCATTTGGCTTGGCTCACTGAGCTTCTCAAGTGATACCAGGCTGTTTATATTAGAGAGTACTACAAATTGGATAACCAAAAATCTCCTAGAGAGAGCTCATAAAATGACATGGTTGGATGGAAACCTGAACAGATGGGCTAACTCTACCATGTGCTATATTAACCCTGCTGTTCTCAGACTTGAGGCCAATAACACATTGAAAAGAGTACAATCCTAAAAATAAGTTGGTGAAATGGAAGATGTTAATCTATTAGTTGGGACTTGGTGGACAGGCGCTCGTTGAACTGTTTTCCTCTTATTAAGACCATTTCTTTATGGCTATGAAAATCCTCAGGCTTTAGAGGAATTCTGCAAAGATGAACTGTAATGGGAGGCAAGGGAACAGCAGCCCAGCGTGTTTCCCAGCAGCTAGACCGGCGTCAGTATATTACATTGAAACTAGCGTGAGTGGTGTCTCATTATGTATATGATGATGAGAAGCAAAGGGAGAACGGAGTTGTAATTGGCTAAATAAAAGGAATAGGACTGTTTCCTGATCTGGATGTTCCAGTCACTAGTTGGAAATCAGTGGCAAAAAGATACACACAGTACCGTGGGGAAAAAAAAAACAATTCTGTTAGCTGTAGAGAGGTAAGACCTTAATTCATCTGAATTATTCATAGGAAGAAAAAGAATGCAAAACATTTAAATTGAAAATAAAAATGTGTAGAAGAATAGAAATTAACAACTTTGAAAATATTCCTTCTAAGTAACTAGTGGATTAGATTGGGACAGAGAGTTAAAGGGTCTTTTTGTAACAGAATGACAACAGAAGAAAGGAATGCAACTCCATCTTCATTAGTGAGTGGGTATAGAGACTGTGTTGTCAGAAAACCTGGTTTCTTGCCAAAAATATGTTTATGGCCTTAAAAATCCACTTATACTCTATGGGACTCAATGTCCTCCTTTAGTACTTGGGAGGCTGAAACCGAAGAATCTGGAGTTGCATCCAGCCTCAGCTACTTAGTGAGGTCCTCTGCAACATAGTGAGACCCTGTTTCAAAATAAAGAAAAAAAATAGGGCTGGGGGTGTAGCTCGGAGGTAGAATATCCCTGGGTTCAATCCCCCAGTACCAAAGAAATAAAAATAAAAAAATAAAAAATAAATGGAGCAAAATAGATGAAATCTGTTTCCTAATGTTATGATTTTGTAGTAAGCATGCATTTTAAAGTTAATTTCAAATTGAAGTTGTCTAGAAGGAGAGCGTCCCATTTAAGATGAATGATATGATATTCTGAAATCTGTTTCTTAAAGGCACTTTGCAAATTTAATATCCAGTCAGATAACACACAGTAAGTTGGAAGAGGTTAGGTTGGAGAGTCTTTTATCTGAAATGAAATGAAGGAAATCACCCTTCTTTCAATCACATGTTGTGTCTAGTCATGGTCGAAGGCCCCGTGTGGGCCTCAAATCCCAAACTCTGATTAATGACTCAGCTTTGTCCAACTCACTTCTGCTTTTCCCTGTCAAAAATCAGATTTGATCTCCAAATGACTAATTGGACATTGCTGTTGGTAAAATACCAGTGATGATTATCTGTAATTAATTTGAAGGGTAACTAAATTTTTCATTTAATCCAGAATCAAAGCCATACACATAGTCACATTAGGATAAAACAATATGAGAAA
Organism: Glis glis; assembly: GCA_004027185.1. Classification (NCBI taxonomy): domain Eukaryota; kingdom Metazoa; phylum Chordata; class Mammalia; order Rodentia; family Gliridae; genus Glis; species Glis glis. The sequence goes on along the minus strand of PVJS01019088.1, from coordinate 30,527 downwards.
CTAACTTGGTGGTTTCTTTGAGAAATTAAATTGCAAACCAGTGTTACCAGATGGTTTTTGAGAACTGTTTTTTAGTCTTTCAAACTTGTAGTCTATGATTTCAAAGAATTTTAAGATTGCTACTTCATGACTAAAAGGATGATTTGGCCCCTGGAAAGCTAATAAGAACCAAATAAATGCCTAAAGTAACACCATGAGATGAGAAACAAAAACAATAAAGTATATAGTCGTTCTCATTTTCAATTCATCTTATTTAAATATTAGTCATTAATAACTCACAAATAGCATTTTATGAATGCTCATTATGAACCATGGGAAAGAGAATAGGGAAATTATTGTGAGAAATACAAGAAAATAAGGTATTTTGGGGAAAATGTAGTATTTAAAGTGATGGGTATCTATTGGTATTATAAATATGGATGGCACCGGGCATGGTGGCACACGCTTGTAATCCTAGTACTTAGGAGGCCTAGGTAGGAGGATTGCAGGTTCGTGGCCAGCCTCCGCTACTTAAGTGAGGCCCTCTGCAACTTAGTGAGACCCTGTTTCAAAATAAAGAATAAAAAATAGGGCTGGGAGTGTAGCTCAGAGGTAGAATGCCCCTGGGTTCAATCCCCAGTGCCACACAAAAAATTAAAAAATAAAAAATAAATTAAAAAATAAAAATATGGATGGCATCATGGTGGTTATACAAGAAGAGTTCACTGAAAGCCAGAGAAAGCCGACTCAGTAACATGGTGAGGAAGAAGTTCTCCTCTTTTTACTACATGTTTACTTACATATGATAAATCGTCATGTCATCAATTTGTATTTTGAATAAATGAGGGGATAGTTGAATAATTAAAAGCTCTCTTCCAGAGGAAGTTGTAGATATTGGTAAGAGATGAAAGTGAAACTTGCAGATCACAGAAGAAGAGTGTCTTTGCTAGAAGATATTTCTAACAGAGAAGTGACTAATCTCCTTTCCAGAAAGGAGTAGACCAGGGGCTGATAAAAGAGCAAAATTACATAGAATTTTCCCCAAATTATATATTTTCTAAAGAGTAGAAGAATTAAAAGCAAAGAACATTCATCAGTGAAAACTCTACAATAAAAAGATAGAAGAATAGGGAAATCATAAAACACTGGAATATAAATTAATACTTGAATCTAGAATAGGGTAATAGACTCTACAAATTAAAATTAACACAGTGGACACCCTAACGAACACAGCTGTGAAGAACATCCTAAATTTAGTAGAGGAATACAATATAAATCTCCAATTATCCTGTTCAATTGATGACTACTCCAAACCACCCCGCTCTGTTCAATTGATAGTTTTAAGCTAAAATTCTGGATAATATGAATCTCTAGATAAGTCTTTAGTCCAAAGAATTTTTCCAACTATTATTCAATTCAGTATAACTCTGAGTTTGAGATCGAGACCACTAACTTTGATGTACAGAGATGATAGGTTACAATTCTCTTCCCAAATATTTGAAGGGAAGAACATTTCTAAAAATCACCTTAGCCAACCAACTCTTGTCTCTACTCGTGAATATTAATTACTAATTCCTGATTACTTTGTGTGTACCCTGTACTTTGCATATGGTTATCAAATCTCTTAATCACTTATACATTAGATAATTAAACATTAGAGGGGTTAAATGACTTTTCTGGGTCACACAGATAGACATGCAAAGAAACTGGAACACGGTCAGCTTGATATTGAAGCATTTGCTCTGCCCATAGCAACCTGCCCCATTGTCATATCCAAGATATGTAAAGAATTGGTGACACGTATGAGAAACTCCACATCTAGTTAAGTCCATTAGGAAGACTAACTCATGGGGAAAACCTAAAACAAACCAAATATCTACTTCAAAGTGTTTTAGCACTCTTGTCCTCAAGGAAGCCTATGGCAAGAAGATGAGGGGCTCTAGATTCACCGTAGGTCCATCCTTAGAGTTTTATTTCTTTCCTCTCACCTTTTATTCTCAGCTACACCAAGGGCTTGCTCTTTCCAGTAGCCATTGAGCTGCAACATGACCAACAGTTGGGATGTTGGGTTTTTAATAGCTCAATATGTTTTACAAAATTTCTGAAGTCCAAACTCATTCAAAACTCCATAAGGTAAAGGTCCTGGCTTCCAGGGAAGAAGTAATTTGAGGCAAAGGGGTCTCTTCTGAACTTCAGTTATACCAGGGAGACCATCAGTTGGGTAAATAAAACATTGACTCAGTTCTGACTGTTCACAAGTGATCCTTTTTTTTTTGCACCCTTAGAAACCAAATCAAACTTTGTGAGTGTGTATTTTTTCCCAGAGTGCATCCTCTCTACAATTTTAAAAAACGAATTGCTGTGTGCCTCTGTCCTCTTTAAAGGTATTTTCAGTTGATGTACTGACCCGAGAGAAGAGGTAGAAGCTTTTAACTTCTACATCAATGAAACCAGGAAAATGCAAGGTTTTTCAGGCAAGACAATTTCTATATAGGTCCCTTAGCAATTAAAGGATGGTCGAAGAAAACCAATTTCAAAATGGAGCTTACTGGCTCTCCATCTGTATCCCACGAAATTCTATGCCTTAAAAAATCCCTGTAAACAGTCCAGATTATATGAAAATGCAGCATCAAAACCAAAATTTCAACACACCTTAAACCTATACCCAGGACGGTTGTCCTTATTGTCAGTGCTTTCTTCATTCTGAATGGCTGGATTATCTGCAAATCTTTGTCCAGAATAAATATGGATGAGATGAAAGCTGATTTTATGATTTAAAAAATTTAGTCGTCATGTTTTATTTCAATTATAAGAGTTCCTAGTCTTTTCAGTATACACATTCAGGTTTCATTATTTTGCCAAGATTTAATAGAACAACATTATAGTCTTAAATGCTAAACAGAAATATCAATGACGAATTATTAAAGAAACATTTGGTTTTTATCATTCTGTATCTTTTTAGTCTTCCTGAATCCTGCACCTGTGAGGGTTATTTTGGACAGAAGCATTGAAGCCATTTGGGGATTCCCTCAGATCTAACATTTTGTTGGCTGCGAATTGTACCCCATTATGTGCTACACTGCACTTTATTTCCCACGTTTGGCACTTTTAGTGATAATTCCTCGAAGCAGACACAGGGAGCCATGCTTGGTATTCTTTAAAGGGAACAAATAGATGAGCTAATTGTTTTAAATGCCTCCAATGAGATAAGTGGCAGGATGCTGGAATTGATCATCTAATTACCTATCTGCTATCACAGAGAGGAGGGGAATCCAGCCATAATTAATGTTTAGGGAATGTAAAAGTTGTCATCTTAAATCAAGGTAAAATAAAATAATTACATTGAGGAGTTATTGCAGAAAAATCCAAATGATAAAACAATTACATTGAGTTATTGCAGAAAAATCCAAATGATTTGCTAGATGTTGGGGGATTGGCTGCCTAATTTTTCACGTAATTGAGTTCTAACACCTAAAATATGGTATTATTGAAGAATTGGTCTGAAATTTTATTCTGATTTCTAAGCATTTTTTACTCACAGGACTTTCAGAACTTTGGATGCCGTTTCACTTGATGTCAAAAGAAGGATGGCTATGGAGTTCACGGTGGAGGGCCGCTCATGTACACATTAAACGCACAGCTCATTGCATGAAAAGGGCAATGGCTAAGTGCTATTGCTGACTAAGTAAGCCATGACATTAGTTATAAAGAATGCATGAAAACATCTCACGGGATGCTTATAAGGAAGGTATCTCACAGGATATACACAAACCTGTAGAACAGCCTTTTTTCATGTCTATGGTACACATATTTTTTCTATGAATAGTCATTTTATGATCCATTCAGAAGATAAAAATCATCACAGTGTAGCAAAATGTTTACAAGAATAATGATTAGTTTATTCTCTCATTTTTTTTTCAATTATCTTGACAAATCTGGTAAGTCAATTGGATGCTGTGCTACGTAAACTTTAAGTGAGATGGTTCCTGCTACACATTGATGGTACTCACTGCTCTTTTATTCTAGAAAGACCTTGGTCTTGTCTCTAATTGCCAACTCATCACTGTCAAAAAGGAAATATTTTTTTCTTGGGCTCACCTTTGCTCACTTCAAATGGGTATTGCCTAGAGAGAAAGTGGTCCAGGAGGAAGTTTAGGGCGTATAACTTTGACACAAAGGTGTCTGTGCCCAGAAACTTTGACACTGCATCCCAACAAAGATTAGTGTAACCTATAAATAGGAGGGGAACCATGTAATGTGTTCCTAAAACCCAGAAACTTCTGAGAACTAAAGAAACACACATACATTAATTTACCAAGATAAAGGCAACCTCAGACAAAGTGAAATGTATGATTATTCTATCTAGAAGATGGCATTAGAATTTGGAGCAGTACTTATTTGGTCCATTACTGTCCTTTTGTAGATAATTCCCTAGGATGAACATGGGAACCATGCAGAGGATGTGTGGTAGAATGGGTTTTGGTAGAATGGGGTTTGAATTTTATAGATAGTGAGTTCCTGCTGTTGTCAGTTTAAACACACACCCTTGGGAAGGAGCCAGCTTTTGATGTATTTGGCTACTGCGATTTGGATAGACATATATTAGGGAATGGAAAGGAATGGGGGAGAGAACGACTTAGGTAATGGGAGTCTTTAGTGGTTAAATTCCAACTGCAAGTGCATCTGAGGACTGCTAAAATAAGTCCTATTTAGAGATGACAGGATCTGATATTAACAAGGATAGGTTTCCTTTTTATAGTCAGTCAGCTCACTCAGCAGCTTCATTGGTGGGCACATCTGGCTTCTGTGCTCTGAAATCTTACAAAGCAGCAAGGCTTCCAAATAGTGGTAATGGCTAAGGAAGATGAAAGCTGGCGTTAGTGGGGATCTATATGATGAGAGCCAGGACTGTTTACCAGAACCTCAGATTGAAAATGGGGTTATGCGCTTAGTTCAAAACATCTTTTGTGAAACAACTAGGAATAGAAAGAGGCCAACGATTGGGATTCATTTTCAGTGCTAGGGAAGACTATACATTTTGAATCCAGATCAACAGTGGGAAATTTTCATGTTTCTTTTCCCCAAAATTTTGTAGATGTGGGAAAGATATTATGAAAAGGTTATGTTCCTGTTGACCTCCCAGATTCTTTGGTAAGGTAGGACATGAGGAATTTGAACTGAGATATTTTAACTTTGAAAGTTCTGAGGAAATTTTAATAAAGTTCTGAGGAAATTTTAATACTCTGAGTAGAAGATAGTCCCAGAGGGGAATTGCTACCAAGTGGATTACTGACAGGGTCCTTTCCATCGGGGACCAGAAAGAGTTGAAGAATTTGGAGAGGGAAATATTTTGGATTTACTTTGGGATTTAGATTTCTAGTTTTATAAAAACAAAATGAGTGTCACTAAAACAAATTTAATTACTTTCACAAGGAAAATAATTTCATGAACAGGATTGTGTTAAAATGCATTTAACAACTTGTAAAATCAACCCTGGGTGCTGAGAGGTCATCAAAAAGCAAATTCGTGGTTTGGAATCTTAATTTTGGCCAATTTGCCTTCAAAGTCAAGAAAAATCTTTGACCTCCACATTGAAGAAATAATTGTATATAATATACATCCATAAATCTGTGATTAAACAATAAAAGGAGGCCTGTTTGGCTATCAATAAATTAGAAAAGAGAATACTGCAAAATAAACATTATGCCAAAAAGTTTTGAAAATATCCTGTCACCTGCAGTGCATAAAAGTAATATCCCCTTAGGAGAACATTTTAAATACCTATAAAGAAAAAGAGTACTTAATTTCTAAAAGTCTGAAAAGATATCACTGGAAGGAAAAAAGGGTAGTTTCCAGACCCACTCACAAGCACTTGCACCCAGTCTAAGGGATGCTTGTCCCTGGAGTTGACCAATAAGCAGAAAGCTACTAAAGGGACATAAGAAACCTTTGTCTGCCATCCCATCCAGTTTATTTTTGACCCATTACATTTTGATCATTTTCCTTTGGGAGATTATTGAAGCCAGATTGCACTCCAACAATGCTCATCTGAACAACATCACCCGGTTGAGGGCCGTCTATATGCAAAGTATTTGGGAAAGCAAAGAAGAAAACATGTGAACCAGGCCTGCAGATGTCATCAGTCTCCTGAGTCCCTATTAGCTGGATGCTAGAGGGTGACAAGGGCTTGAGAGATGAACAGAAGCCATTTGGGTTCTTCACAGTGGTTTTAATGATCATCTTTGCCAGACAAGAAAGAAATACGAAAATGTAGAATTCTATAGAGTTCAAAGATGTTATAAAATAATTATGTAGTGGCACAAAGTGTTTGATAGAATTTTATTACATTGTATTGTGAACCAAAAGGGAGGACACTTAAAATATATTAGAAAAACAAAATGCCAGTGAAATTAAAGTACTGAAATAGCTATAATATTAGTGGAGATTTCAAACATCTGGATCAATAGTAACTTGGGTAAATAGAAGGGACTGCATGGGGATTTTTCTGGGTAAAGTTACTACATAAAGGGATGATCTTGTCCCCTCTGGGACTCAGTAAAAATTGCCCTTGTATCTGTGGCATTTGAGTATTGAGGAGGTCACCCCAAATTATTGGGTATGATGAATTAGTGGGTAAATGCTTTTTAAATTTTGATATCATTATGATTAAGGACACAAATGGTGAAGATAATTTAAAATCCCTCAGTATTAATATTTTATTTTAACTTTTGGTATATTAGGTATATGTTCAAAGGCTTAAAATGTAACGATTAAGAGAATCTTGCCAGTGGTGCTTGCCTATAATCCTAGTACTTGGGAGATACAGGAGGAGCATAGGTTCAAGGACAGCCTCGGCAATTTAGTGAGACCCTCAGCAACTTAGTGAAACCTTGTTTCAAAATAAAAATTAATTAAAATAGGGCTGGGGGTGTATCTTGGAGTTAGAATGCCCCTGGGTTCAATCCCCAGTACAGAGAAAAGAAAGAAAATCTGATATATTAGACTCTTTACCAGACTAGCTTTTTTTTGACACCAACCTAAAGTATATACTTGAGTAGTTGACTTAGACTAGTAATTATAAACTGAAAACTATCAGGCACTTTTATTAATGTATATAATGTTGAAATGCTAAGAGGAATGAAAGAGCTACAAATACAATTGGTGAGATTTATAAGAATTATTTAAGTATCGGGGAAATTTCACTTATTGAATAGACAATAAAAGTACCCCCTAAGAAAGTTGATTTTACTTATAAATTTAATTTCAAGTATTCAAAGGAAATTACTTAATCATTTAAAACCATCTAAAAAGTCATTTAAAAATTAGTAGATTTATAAAAGGAATAAGAATTGTAAGCTGTGTTTTTAAAGATTAAAGAAAAATATGTCTCTAAATTTTATAACAATAGAAAAACAATTTTTTTTCTGTGTATTAACATTCCTCTCAAGGATATAAAAATATCCATGTTGGGAAATGAGAGAATAACTACCTTGAAAACTAAAAAAGAAAAAATCAAGATGATGATGGACTAAATGTCCCAGGGCAGAGTTGATGGCCAAATAAATTATGCAGACAATAAAACTGTGGGTTTAAAGGAGGATCAGCTCACTGTGGCTTCAGTTCTGCAACGTTCAATTAAAATGTATTAAGTTATCCCCAGCTTCATCCTTGGGAATCCAGTTGAATAGACCTCTAAAATTTGCATTGTGGAGTGGTGATAAAAGGGACCGAGGTCACCCATCAACATTGCTTTGTTAGGAAACGAGGAGGTGCTCTCTCATGTGAAAGTTTCTGAAAATGTTATCCTTTCTTTATTGTGGAGATGTCAGTGTGTTTTATTGATTTATGTTTTTGTATTTATTGTTCCCTAAATGTGGAAATATGCCCCTGTGACTGAACAGTATTTCTTGCTGGGTATTAGAAAATGACCTCATTCCTTTGTAAGTATTAGTCACATTTTAATGGGGACATTTTCAGTGTTTGTACAAGAACTCCCGAATCTTCTGAAAGCATTATCATCACACATGGGTGAATTTCAATTACCGAGGGTGCCGCCAATTCAATGTTCTTCGTGTATTATGATCACAGAGGAAGGTGGTTTAGATGGTCAGTGACTAAAGGCCTCAAAGCAACTGATGTTGCTTGCTTGCTGCTGTGTGTATCATTTTGCTCTTGATTGTAGCTACTGCTAGTAAGCAAGATGTGTTATTCTGAAATGTGCTCCGCTTAGAAAACATAAGATCGTTTTCTGTGTATGATCATTTCTCTAAGATAATACATCATCGTTACTGCCCTTTCGGTACGTGGGGAAAATGAAACACAGGTAGAACCAGGGCTTGAACTTAAATATCAGGAAAGGGAAACAGATTTACAAGAGAAGAGGAAAAGAAAGGGTTGAAAACAAAACGAAAAGAACCCTTGCATTATACGTGGAGAATGGCTGCTGGGGCAGCCGGATTTGAGTGCTTGGACTGACCACGGGCGCACCATGTGGGATGCTTTGCTTGTTCTATTCAGGCAGCATGAGGTTGAAAGGAAATGCTTTCAAGTGTTATTCCAAGTATGGCAGGAGGTGCAGAACAAGGAAAGGCTTTAGAATCCATTAGTTTGCTCTTAAGACCACCCCTCCCTCCCACTTTACCTACCCTAAATGTTATTTCCCCCACTGTCAATAGAAAATAATAATATCTACCCTGCACTATTGTGTAAAGTGCTGATTACAGTACTGATATAGAGTGGGCACTCAGTAAAGGGAATGGGCTTCGAATATTAATGAGAGAAGTAAAACCTGCTCAGACAAATCAGAAGCCATAGACTCTTCCCCGAGTGTCCATTTAATTTCTTTCTTTTTTTTTTTCTTTTTGGTGCTGGGAATTACACCCAGAGGTATTTTACCTCTGAGATATATTCACAGCTCTTTAAAAATTTTTTTCTTTTTGAAACAGGGTCTTGCTAAGTTGTTGAGTCTGGCCTCTATCCTGCAATCAATTGATCCTCTGGATTTAGCCTCCCAAGTACTGGTATTACAGGCGGTCACTATCATGCCTGGCTTGGACTGAGTAATTTTAATAATTTTCTGATCTCTGGCATATGGGTATTGTCCTTAGTTATCTGGTACTTAGCCATGGGGATGATTCGGGAAGGTGGATATTGCCAGGAACATTAGAGTCCAATCAGGAAGTGATTGGGATATGGACATCAGCTGCTCAAGGAAAGGATCTGTTCAGACTGTCCTCAAGGATTCAAAAGTACATTCAGATGGCATTTTAAAACAAAAACAGCAAAAAAAAAAATCCAAATGCTATATTACAGGAGGATGCCAGGGAAGAAATTTATCATATACTAGGGTTTGGGCTTACATGGCTCAAGGTAGATCTGTCATGGTCAGGACTGATTGGAACTGGGCAAAGGACATAGTGTCATAGTTTAATACAGAGGATCACAGAGAGGCAAGTATCCAGAAACAGAACCTGATAAACTATTGCTTGGTAAACCAGCTATTTGTCCAGGTGAACAATTCATAGTCTTAAGAAGGAGGCTGTTTGCCTAGATCCCTAAACTCTTTAGAGGGATGCATTGGTCTATAGGGATTTCCTGAAACAAACAGTGAAGTTTGTGTTTTTATTTTTCCCATGCTAGGATATCTTGGTAGAAATAGAAAAGGCATGTTGACACAGGTGGCCTTCATTCTAACTCCTGATAGCTATGCATTGTGTATTCAGATGTTCATCGTTCTCAGAGGAAAGAATATGGCCTGTTTTCTTATACTTTAGGAATAATATAAAACATACTTAGGGAGTCAACTAACACACATAAAATGCAAACCCACAATATACTTATGATTACATAGGAAAATAGATTGGAAAATTCAATGTTTATACACATATTAAAGTGTGTGTGCATAGCTGTATAGTATAATACAGTATAGTATAATACATACTATAAAGCTAGAAGATTTGAAGGAGAAGTAGATCAGGCAGTGCATTGCAGTTGAAAGAGCCTTAGGATGCTAAACAGATACAGACATCAAGCCCAACTTGACCTTAATTTGTCACTAAAATGATGTTTCTATTTGGACAAGTGCTGAGATTTAGGGAAAAAAAGGTACTGTTTTGGGTTTTGTTTGCTTTGTATCCATAAAGCAATGCTTAGCATGAAGTTAATGATCAGTAAATATTTGTTGAATCAAAGAATAAGTGAAATCAATAGAGAAATGTTCATGGAAGAAATAGACATTGTATCAGGCAACAAATTGGGTAGAACTGGGGAAAAAGAAGACAAAGAAGTTCAGAAGAGGTGGAGAATATAAATAGGTAAAAAAGAGATGGTACATTTACAGGACAATGAAATTGTAATTTCTGAGAGGAATTAATAGTAGAGCTGGTGAGGTGGTGCTGGTCAAAGAAACAGAAGATCTGATAAACCAGTATTTTACATTGGACAGGCTTGATGGTGATTCTTCCCCTTTTTGTAGGAAGCATTCCTAGTAACTAAAGGAAGCAGCTAGCTTCTGCAGTCCCAGGACAAATGCTGGAAGGATAGTGGTAAGCCCCAAACCGTGACTTCTCTCACTTTATATTAAAAGTGCATGTTAGCTGGGCCTGGCGGTACATGATTGTAGTCCCAGTACTTGGGAAGGTGAAACAGGAGGATCACAGGTTTGAGGCCAGCCTCAGAAATTTGATGAGACTATCAGCAACTTAGCAAGTCTCTGTCTCAAAATGAAAAATAAAATAGGGCTGGGGGTGTAGCTTGTAGGTAGAATGCCCCTAGGTTCAATCCCCCAGTACTACATACACACACACACACACAAAATTGTATGTCATATTTGTATTCTACCTCATAATGCATCTTTGTTGGTTTTGTTGTAAAAATACTAATTTCTCTAAGTCCTTGAATCTAAATGTCACTCCAGAAATTTGCAGTGTGTTTTGTCAAACACATTATTTTGCCCACCCTAGCCCTTCTTACCCAGAGTTATGCCTACCTCTGTTTGAGCTTACTTGAAAAATTTATAATGGAAACAAATAATCCTTAAAAGAATAATTATATACAAATTTCTATTTATAGACAGATATATGTGAGGCAAGAACATTTTTTCAGGCAGGGAAGTAAGAAGATGATGCCTGGAGATCCAATTATATGGTGTCAAGGATGGTGCAGAGATTGTCCGGTAGGCCAAATCCTGCTAGCCACCTTTTTTGTAAATAAAGTATTATTGGTCAGAGCCATGTCCATGTATTTATATATTGTCTACAATTATTTTTATGCAATAATACAGAGCCGAGTATTACAACAGAGACCCACATAGTCTCCATAGATGAAAATAATCATCTTTTTGCCCTATACAGAAAAAGTTTGCTGACCTCTGCTTTAGCATAGGGTGGTATCAATGGGCTTGAAGAGGAAAGAAATCAATATGAAAGTAACTGTGAAGAAATAGTTGACAGAACCCCCCCCAAAAGGAAAACCTGCTTTGCGATTTATAGGGTATATGTTTTGAAGGAAATAGGATACTTACACTTCATCTATTTCAAAGGCAACTTGATGGTTTTCAAGCCTGGGTGACTCAGAAAATTGTGGTGTCATTGGCAGACCTGGGGTGATGGAGAGAAAAGCCAGTTTAGGGGCGCTCAATCTTTTACATATTGATTTTGAGGTGACAGATTAACTCCAAAAAAAAAAAAGACGGCTAATGAGATGCTGGAGCTATTGGCTTGTAACTCGAATGCAAGATGATGACTGAAGATTTAGATTCAGAAGTCATCAACAGAAGATATAGCTAGAGTCATTCTAGGTGACAGAAGAATAGTCAATATACTTCATGATGAAAGGAAAACAACAAGAAGTCAAAAGGGCAGTTCCCGAGATTCACCGTTGTACAAGGCAACAGGAGAACGAATTGCCTGTTTATATGGTGACGGCCTCCAGCCTGCTATCTTGTCAGGTTGTGCTTTGATTCTGTCAATTAAATATAAAAATAAAATTGCCAACTTTCATGAGAAACTCTTTTGAGAAAACAGAATCATTGATTTAAAACACTTTTACAGCTCTGAATTAAAAAAAAAGCGACTACAGGCAAATTCTAGGGATTATGATTATTATCCAGGAGAACCTGCAATGCTTCAGATATTATAATGCCATGGTCAAATTATTCCTTTTGTGAACACAGTGAGCTGTATAATATATGACTCCAAAACTGTAACTTGATCCAGCATTAAGAATGAGTTTCTACAATATTTCCTTGGGGGAAAAGGACTTAAGGTACTATCAGAAGGGTTTATAGTTTGTTAGATTTTGTCAGATTTTAATTTAGTTTCACAGTTAAGATATCTGTCTTAATGTATGATAAATGAGCTGACGCTTATCTCTCTAATATTTTAGAGAGTATATAAATGAACTATTTATATTATCTTTAACTCAGAGCCGGTAAAATCATAGAGGACTGAATTACCATCCGTTCCTCCTGGCAACTCTTACTTCTCTTTGTCGGGCTATGATGTAAACCGTAACCACACTTATACTCCCCTACTCTGGCCAGTAACTTACTTCCTCTCAAAATGATATCAACTTGTGGGTGTGATGGTACACCCTTGTAATCCAAATACTTGGGAGGCTGAGACCGGAGGATTACAGATTTGAAGCCAGCCTCAGCAACTTAGCAAGACCTCAGCAACTTAGTGAGACCTTGTCTTAAAATTAAAAAAATAAAATAGGACCGGAGGTATGGCTCAGAGACAGAATGCCTCTGGGTTCAATCCCCAGTATCCCCCCCCAAAATTAAAAAATTAAAAAAAGTTACATCAACTTGATATTCAGTGACCAGACAGTGAGGAAGTCAGAGATAAGGTATAAGACCTACATTCAAGAAGCCTTTCATTCAATTTGCCATTAATTATGCTACTCAAGACTTATTGATATTAAAAATCCTATCAGCTATTTTTGAGGAAGTAGGAATAAGCAAATACAAATCCTTTCATTATATATGATTTTCTGTCCTTGATTAACTTGCATTAACTTGAAGACCAATGTGCCTTTATAATGCTCTTACAACAAGACTTTGGTCACTGGTATTTTCTTTGTCATGTTATAAGAAATAAAAGGAGATAAAGTTATGGAGATAGGAGAAAATAATTGATGCAGCTTAGAAAGGTCATTAAGAAAAGAAGCTTTATTATTTATCTGCCAAGGTTGATTCTGAGGAGAAACAATGCCCTTAGCACTGTCTTGGGTAATCGATATTTACTCTGATCCTTCCAGTCATTCAGAAAAAGAATGGATTAACAGAAAAGAAAACACTAACCCCGCAAAAGAACAACATGCTGTGATCATACCCGTGTGGTTTTGCTGAAGCTCACCAGGAAAGGTGATTTAACCACATGCAGAGAAAGACAGCAGAGCAGACATCTGTCTTCTCCACTCATTGTGAAGTTTAAACCCTTTCCAGCAGCCATGAGGGGAAAACAGACATTGCTCCACCTATCAGGACTGTATTCAGCTGTGAATAAATGTGACCTGAAACAGGGACTTCAACATAGTAGAATATTGTCTTCCTGCAAAGTGAGAAGTTTGAGTTGGCTGTCCTGGACTGGCATCTGGCTCCACTGTATCATTAAGGACATGGGTCTCTGCTTCTCGTCAGCCATGGTAGCATGTGGCTATAGTCTCACACTCACAGGAGTCACCCTCTCCTCTTGGACTCTTCTTCTCCCGTCCAGCTGATTCTATAAGCATGTGCCAGGCAGGAGAAAGGGAAGGTGGCACAGGGGAAGTGGTTCATACCAGCCCAGTCAAACCCCCTTGTAAGATACTTTCCCAGTGCCCACATCTCACTGGACTGAACTGTCACTGTGTCATAAGACAACCGCTCACTGCCAAGGGAGGTTGAGAAATTATTTTGGACTAGGTGTGTGACCACTCTCAATGAAATAATGATTCTATAGAAAGGAAGATGGAGGGAATAGATATCGAGTGGAAACTCACAGTCTCCTTCACAAGCGTACATTTCAGTCTCCAGCACTCTTCCAAGATGGCACTGCTTGGCCCAGATGCTGCTCAGACCTGGTTTTTATACTTTTCTGTAGAGTCCATAGTTAAAGAACCTGGCACATTGTGAGTTCATACGTAGGATTTTTTTTTAATCTCTTGTAGGATCTATACAAAAAAGTAGTACAACAAGTTCTGAGATGGAGGGGAAAAAAGAGGATAAAAAGAGAAATGACCTCAAAAGCTCCCTTGCTTAGACAATGTGACAATCATTCTTTCTCCTGACTCATTCCTCCCAAGTTTCCTCATTAGAAGAATCTGGGGTTAAAACTGCAATAAAAAGGAAGTGGATAAGATATCTGTTCCCATCTCAAATACCAGAAATTCCAGAGAGTCTTAAACTCTTCTCTTATTGAAAGGCAAACCTATACTATAATATACTTCCACTTTTAGGCACTGACAGAAAGTCTGGAGTTAAATGAAGTTGCTACTTCTGTTAGAATAGAGCAATTAGGTTCAATTTTTTAAAAATAAATTTTAATTCTTTGAACGGTTTTAAATTTACAGAAAATTAATTATAAAGATGGTACATAGAGTTCCCATATACCCACATCCAGTTTCGCCCATTATTATCATCTGGTTTTAGTGTGGGATATTTGTTGCAATTAATGGACAGTTAATTGGCTGTGGGAGTTTCTTAGACTTCAATCAGTCTTTGGTTAGTGTGATAATTTTGAAGAGTACTGGTAAGGTATTTTGTAAGTTCCCTCCATTGAGATTTATTTGATGTTTTCTCATGATTACGGTTGTGGGTTTGGGGGAAGAAGATCACAAAGGTGAGGTTCCATTTAAACCACATTGTGTCTGTGGATATTGATCTTGATCAAACTGAGGTGGTATTCCTCAGGCTTTTCCACTGTAAAGTTACTCCCCCACCCCCACCCGCCTTCTTTCCATCCTGAACTCTTTTGAAAGAAGTCATTATGTACAGCCCACAGTTAGAAGTAGGAAGTAGGAAGCTCCATCTCTTTGCAAAGTATCTACATAAAACAATCTGAGATTCTCCTGCATGTGAGATTTGTCTGTTCTCTGCCATTTATTTACATTCAGATGGCATTATGGATTTTTGTTTTATATATTCAATTTAATTCAATCTTGCTTTATTTATTTTACTGCACACATTGCTCCAGCAATGTGAACTCTTTTAGTTGGCTCCTATTTCCCTTTGACTTACCCCATCATTGTGGGACTTATTCTTCTTCATTTTTTTAAATTATTTCCTTACTTTTCTTGCTGCAGGCTCACCTGTTGTATTTCCTGCCTGTGAACTAGAATCAGCCATTTCTTTAAGGAGTCCTAGTTTATTTTTGTTGGTGAATGATACCAAAAGATGTGTGTGTGCTCATTTCTACTGCAGTGCAATTGTTCTTAGCTGACAAAACCAGGAAATATCCGAGTATATACAAACCCATGTATAAGCATGTATCTATAAATGTTTCTGTATGTAAACATCTGTATCTATACGAAGCTAAACCTGAGTTGATTCTGATGTTCCAACTCTAACCTATTAAAACATGAATTACTGTAGCCTTGTTCCCTTATCCATAAACACTCACCCTAACAGTGAGAAACTTGCCTCCCATAATCTGCCATCAATTTACTTAATTGTTCAGTTCTAGTATATAAGCCCAGCACTGTCAAAACAGTTAACCTGTTCCCCCAGGGGGAACAGCCTTATTAGCTAGAGCACAGTTATTGTGTACAGTCTATTTTGCCTTTAGTTTTTCTTTTTCCATTCATTTCCAAAGTGACTTAGGTGAGAATCTTTTCCCCATTCCCTTACATGAGATTATGTCATACATTTTTAATTCAATTAGACTGTTTTGTCACAATTTGTATTTCATCTGAGGACTTTCATAACCACCTATATTACTCTTTATTATACTTATGTACATTAAGGTTTACCTTTTGTGCTGAAAATGTTTGTGGATTTCTATAAAGGCAGAGTGTCATATATCCACAGCTATAGTCTTATAGAGAATAATTTAACAGCCCTAAAAATTCCCCCTTGTATCATCTATCCAGGCTTAACTATTTTTCTACTGATATTTACAAATATTTTTATCCTCAACATTTTGGATTCTTACAGGTTTTGGCATTTATGAATAAATTTATATCCTATATATATTTATGTATAGGCTTTGTGTGGACAAAGTTTTCAAATCAGTTGGATAAATATTGAGGAGTGCCATTGATGGATCAAAGGGTAAGCCTATGTTTACCTTTATAAAAATTGGCGAAATTGCCTTCCAAAGTGGTGGTACCATTTTGAATTTCACTAGCAATGAAGAGAGTTCCCATCATTCCACATACTTCCAGCAATAGCTATTGTCAGGTTTTTAGATTTTAGCCAGTCTTTAACTGTTTCAGTTTTCAATTTCCTAATAACAAATGATGTTGAGCATCTTTTTGTATTTTTTTTTGCTATCTTTTATGAGGAGGTGTCCATTGAGATCTTTTGCCTATTTTTAAACTGTTTTTTTTTTAATTGTTGAGTTTAAGAGTTCTTTGCAAATATTGGAAGCAAGTCCTTTGCCAGATACTTATTTTGCAAAATACTTATTTTGCACTTCTCCCAAATTATGTCTGATTATTGATTCTTTTAACACTGCCAGTTGCATAGCAAAAGTTTTAATAAATTTTTTCCTTCAAGAATTATATTTTGGTGTTGTATCTAACAACTTATAACCAAACTCAAAGTCATTTACATTTTTTCTTTTCTAGGAATTTCATGGTTTTATACTTTACATTTATTTATATGACCAATTTTGAGTTAATTTTTAGTAAGGACTATTTCTAGCTTTTTGTATCTTATGGTTTGTGTTTTGCATGGGGATTGATTGTTCAAGAAGCATTTGTTGAAAAGATTATTCTCTCTCCACTGAGAGAGACAAAGAGCCTTTGTTCTTTGTGAAATGTCAATTGACTGCATTTATATTGGTCTATTTCTTGGTTCTGTCTATTGTGTTCTACTGATCTGTTTGTCTATTCTTTCATCACTATCTGCCATGATTACTGTACATTTGTAATAGCTTATAAATAACACAATGTTAATCACCCGGCTTCACCTTTAATATTGTGTTGACTATACTAGTATTTTTTGTTCAATAAGATATTTAGACTTATATTGTCATTACTTACAAAAGAACTTGATAAGGTTTATATTGGGATTGCATTAACTCTATAGGTCAAGTTGGGAAGAATTTACATCTTTGCAGTAACTAGTCTTCCAAAACATGAATATGGGCTATCTTTTCCTTTATTTAGATAATTAGTTTCTTTCATCAAAATTTTGTTGTTTCCCATATAGGGATTGTATACATATTTTGTTTGACTTATGCCTAAATAATTCATTTTGTGGTACTATTGAAAATAGTGATGCTGGGCGTGGTGGCGCACGCTTGTAATCCCAGTACTTTGGGAGGCAGAGACCGGAGGATCCGGGTTTGCGGCCAGCCTCAGTTCGCTCTCTCTCTCTCTCTCTCCTTAGTGAGGCCCTCTGCAACTTCATGAGACCCGGTTTCAAAATAAAGTTTAAAAAAATAGGGCCGGGGGCATAGCGCGGAGGTAGAACGCCCCTGCGTTCAATCCCCGGTACTGCAAAAAAAAAAAAGAAAATAGCATATATATATATATATATATATATATATATATATATATACTATAAAATTTCAAATCTCAATTTACCATTGAGGGTATGTAGGAAAGCATTGACCATTACCTATTAATATTTTATCCTGTGACTTTGTCATATTCTCTAATTAAGTCCACAGATGTGTGTTTGTGTGTATGTGTAAATCAAATATTTGAGATTTTCTACATGAATTATCATGCCATTTAAGAAGACAGTTTGATTTCTTCCTTTATCTTTCATTCCTTTTATGTATTATTGTGCTAGCTAGGACTTCAATTATGATGTCAAATAGGAGCGATGAAAGCAGAAATACTTGCTTATTTCTTGACCTTAAGCTGTAAATTGTCCAGTTCGTCACTGTTAAGTATGATGTTAGTCATAGGCATTGAAAGATGCTACCAACTGAGGACATTCCCCTCTATTCCTAGTTAGCTGAAAGTTTTTATCATGAGTCAATCTTCGTATTTGTCATCTTTCTTTCCTGCAACTATTAATGTACTCATATAATTTTTTTCCTTAGCCTGTTGATGTGATGAATATTAATTGATTTTTGAAAGTTTTATCTGCTTGACATACCTGGAAATAAATCCCATTTAGTGATAATGTGTAATTCCTTTTAAACATTATTTGATTAAATTTGCTAATATTATGTTGAGATTGCTTACGTCTATGATCATAAGAGAGAAATACTGATTTTTTTCTTGTAATATCTTTATCTAGTTTTAGTATTAACAAAATGCTGACCTCACTAAATAAAGTAGGAAGTTTTTATCTCTGCCTCTATTTCTCTGAAGGAAAATATGGAGAAATAGTATCATTTCTGCATGAAGTATTTGATAGAATACATTAGTGAAACCATCTCTTTTGAGCATTATTTTAAAAAGTTATTAATTTGCAATTCAACTTCTTTAATGTGTATATAACTATTCAGATTCTCCTATTTCTACTTGGTGAATATTGGTAGTTTGTTAATGAATTGGTCCATTTAATCTGTTCTCAAACTGAGGTGTGTGGAGTTTTTAATAGTATTTATTATCCTTTTAATATCCTTCTTGCATTTCTAAATACTCATAATTTGTATGCTCTCTCTCTTTTTGTCATGGTTAGGTTTGTTAGAAGTTTATGAATTTTACTGATAATTTCAAAGAAGCAGCTTTTGCATTTTGTGATATTTTCTTTTTTTCAGTTGTAAATTTCACCAATTTCAGCACAAATTTTTTATTATTTTTCTTTAGTTTGGCTTAGACTTTTATTGTTCTTCTTTCTCTAGTTTCCTAAGATGGGAGCTTATATTTTTAATTTTATATTATTCTTTTTTTTCTAATACATGAGCTCACCACTACAAACTTCCCTTTAGGCACTGCCTTCATTGTATCCTGTACATTTCAATAAATTTTAGTTTCATTTTCATATAGTTTAATATTTTAAAAATTCTCTTTAGACATGTTCTTGAATTTATACGTTATTTAGAATTTCATTACCTAATCTCCAAATATTTGGGGGATTTCCCAGCTTTCTTTCTGTTATTGATTTCTAGTTTATTTCCACTGTAGTATATGAATATATAGAGAATGATTTCTATTCTTTTAAATCTAGTAAATTGTGTTTTTTGACCCAGAATGTGGTTTGTCTTGATGAATGTAACATGAGTGTTTGAGAAGAATATGCATTGTGCTGTTTTTGGATGAAATACTCTATAAAATATGATTAGATCTAGACGGTTGATGGTGGTATATCCTTTCTGATTTTTTTTCCTGCTATCTGTGTTGATTGCTGATAGTGAAGTGCTGAAGGCTTCAACTATAAAGTGGATTTGTCTTTTATCTTTTTGGTTCTATCAATTCTTATTTCACATATTTTGATTCTTTCTTAGGTGCATATCTCCTTCTTGGAAAATTGGACCCTTTATTATTAGTAATGCTCTTATTTATCCCTGATAATTTTCTTTGTTCTGCCAGCTGCTTTGATTGAAGACCAGGAATTATGGAGCACACTTGTAATCCCAGTACTTGGGAGACTGGGACAGGATGATCGCAGATTCACTGCCAGCCTTAGCAATTTAGTGAGACCTTAGGCAACTTAGCAAGACCCTGTCTCAAAATAAGAAATCAAATAGGGTTGGGGATGTAGCTCGGTGGTAGGATGCCCCTGGGTTCAGCCTCCGGTACCAAAACAAAACAAAGCAAAAAATATTAATATAGTTTCTTCTTATTTTATTTTTGATTATTGTTAGCATGATATCTCTTTCTCCTTCCCTTTACTTTAACCTATCTTAGTCTTTAAAGTATATTTCTTATAGAATGTTATCCATTCTAACAATCTGCCCTTTAATTGACATATTAAGACCATTCATATTTAAAGTGATTATTGATATAGTTGTATTAATATTACCATGTTGGTAACTGTTTTGTAATACTAGGTCTTTGTTTCTTTATACTTTTCTTTGTCTTTTTGGTTTTAATTGAGCATTTTTATGATTCCTTTTTATTTTCTCTTTTAGCCTACCACAATTTTATTTCTTTTTAAAATTTTGTAGCTGTTGTTCAGAGTTTGCACTATATATATATATATATATATATATATATATATATATATTCATTCAACTAATCTGGTTCAAATTCAAATAACACTATACCACTTATTATGAACTGAATGTTTGTGTCCCCACCCTTCATATGTTGAAGCCCTAACCCCTATGCCTGTGAAGTTGGGCTGTATTTGATATGGAAGCAACACTCTAAGGAAGCAACACAGGTTAAATGAGGTCATAAGACAGAATCTAATCCAATAGGATCCATGGTTTGGTAAGAAGAGTGGCCAGTGAATCCTTGCACTTGCCTGCTTCCTGCCCCCAGCCCATACACATGCACAGAGGAAAGGCCTTAGGAGCTTTTTACCTGTCAGAGCTGAAACTGGAGGCCACCAATTAATGTTTTGGTGGTAGCCAAGTAAACCCTGGTAGTGATGTTTTACTTATGCTAATACTTTTTTGCAAATGTGGGTTAGGGCACATTCTTAGCTACCCATTCATCAGACTTCCTTCACTAGGGCATCTCGTAAGCAGATGCCAGGCCAAGAATCCGACTGAATCATGGATCACAGGAGCTGCAGTAGAAGAGTCATGTGGTGGAGCCCATTCTGCCTCTATAGCACTCCTAAGGCGAACAATGCTGCCGAGTTTCCTGTAGTTCCAGATCTAGAGAGAGTTGGGATTTATTAGGATCTTCCCCAGCTTCTATCATGCACTTTGAGACAGGATCTTTTTGATGGTGTCCCAGAGTAACAAGAGTCCATTGTAAAAGATAGTCCAGCTCCTCAGGATGCTTTTATCAACCCAGGGGCCTTTGGATCATCATCAGGAAGAGTTTGATTAGAATGGGATGAAGATTAAGATAGTAAACTCCAGCAGTTTTTAGGAGGAATTTACCCTTTCTTCTATTCATTGCTTTGAGCTAAAACCTGTGATCTATTGTCTACCTAGACTGGGGAGGTTGCTGTTTCCTCAATAATGGTAACTTTCTTTCTTTCTTTTTTTTTTTTGATTCACTCTTACCTGGTATATTAGTCTTCTATGCCTGTGTAATCATATTATTACAAACACAGCGGCATAAAATAATGCACACTTATTATCTCAGTTTTTATGGGTCAGAAATCTGGGCATAGCTTGGCTCGGTTCTCTTAGAGTCTCACACAGAAGCAATCAGAGTGCTGGTCAGGGCTTGGATCTCATCTCAAGGTCGAATGGGGAAAGATCCAACTCTAAGCTTATATGGTGATAGCATAATTTACTTCTTTGTAGTGTTAGGACTGAGGGTTTCAGTTTCTTGCTGGACATCAGTTGGAGTTTGCCCCTAGTCCTTGGGCATATTGGATGTACCAACATGACCACTTGCTTCTTTGATGATGGTAAGGGACAGAAAATTCTCAAAGGACAGAGGCCACAAACTGGAAGTGACTTCTTAGCACCTTTGCCATATGATATTGGAAAAAGTCAAAGGTCTTGGCCACGCTCCAGTTGAAGGGACCATACAAGCACATGACACCTAAAGACAGATACCATGCTCTCCACCTTGGAGTCTGTCCACCAAAAACTAGTTATCTTTTTATGCAATTCTTACAGTCATTGTCTGTGTCTGTCTGAGGCAAATGATGAGAGGAAGATAGTTACAGTGAGCCTTGCAGGGGAGTGAGATGTCTCTTTTACTCATCTTGACAATTGAAATATTTAAAACGTAGACCACATAGAGGCACATATAGTAATTTCACAATTCTTACACAAGACAGCAATTACACAATTCTTGGTTATTGATTTTGAAAATACACAAGAAGTGAAGATCTATAAATTCAGTAGTGTTTTTTGAAAAGGTACATTTATTTTATTATTTATAACAATGTACATGCACTTAGAAAATAATAGCACATTCATGTAGAGGCATAGTTTCTCATTTTACAAACCATAGCTGGAACACTTATGGATTTGTAGAGACCTGTTGTCATAGTTCTGTTGACATTCAGGGGAGAGTTGTCTTAAACACAAAAATCATTTCCTTAGTGGGGCATAGAGAAATTCCTTTTCAGAAAAATTAACTCTGTGGAAAAATATAACTACTTTGAGTTTGAACTTTAATATACATAACGCAACACAAACAGTGGGAAACAGATGCAATTTTCTTGGAAGATTGCAAACATTGAAAAAGAATATTGATGCAATAAAACTGCTAAAATGCTTAATTGTTCCCCAGTTGTAGTTTTTCCGATTATCGCATGCATTATGGGACTTATGTGGGTTGGATGGCACAGAAGGTATGCACCAAAATGATAGTGTGTGGATATTCCTAGCCAAAATCATCTTTGTGATTAGCTGGTACTTACACCTGATCATTACTTGCTGCTATTTAAGCACCGAAGGACGCAAAGCAATAAACAAAGCAGCAGCAAACCAGAAAAACTAAAGAAATCCACTTCAAATGGATTAACATAATTACTTCAGCCAGAGAGTGACAACAAAGTGACAAAACACACTTGAAACATAGATGTTTTTGTAGCCCCCCTTCTGCTTGTACACACCTGTGCACTTTGTAAATGGCTCCATATGCTTAATCAAAAGAAATCTAATTGCCTTAATTTACTTCATCCAAAAGTAGAAGAGTAAATTATATGTTTAATTATAAACTTTCCACTTTGGGCAGCTATAATTAATGACTCAAGGAATTGTGCAATAAGCCAAGAGCAACCTTTTATTACTCCTGAGGTACCTGAACAACACCGGCGTTTCAGAGCCAGTCAGGTTCTATTAGTACAGGAATCAAAATGCCTACCTGAGGCATTAATCACGGAGCACCTCCGAGCAGAGAGACTTTTAATTATATGCGCTGTATACTCTCCACATGGATTGTCTGTGCCATGGGCTGGTAAAAAATGTGCTATTCTAAGTAATGATGACAAGAGAGAGTTTTTATTTAAAAAAATATTTTAGAGAATGCCAGCTCACATTTCTACAACCTTATCAAGAAGTGGCCTTAGGTCTGGAACATGGGGAATTCCTCCCCCGAAAGCCTTTTTCAGGAAGTCAATCCCTTTTGGGATTGGCATCTAATTTGTGTTTTCTCCTAGAATTGACAAGTGCTGTGAGGAGTGCCTCTCCACCTGGAGATTCAACTGGATTTTCTCTGTATGTCCATGGTTGCATTTTTAAGAGGAACCATATTAATCTACCACATTGAGAGAGTGACCTTATAATTTCTTATCAAAATCTGGTTTCTTTTTATCTATGCCAGGACAACACGCATAAATCAGGACTACACTGGGAAAGCCAACAGTCATCCTATGAATGGAACAAACACAATTTAATCCTTAAGCACAAGAATATCTATGGATTATGCCCAGCATCGCTTGACTATTTTCATATAAGAAACACTGTTTTATCATGAACAGAGCACAGTATTATGGCATAAAGAAAGTATGGATTTGAATCTCAACTCTGCCATTTACTAGCTAAAGGATTTCAAACAAATTATTTAACTACTGTGAATCTTAGTTTCTTCATCTCTAAAATGAGAACCCTAAAATCACTTTTGTAATTATTTACTCAAATGGAGTAATGATCAATAAATCCTCAGGTATAGATTACGTACTAGGCTTTCAACAACTGTCATGTGTTAACGGAATATTAAGAATGATTTAGATACCCTTGTTCACCCACCCAGAATCTCACAAATTTAAGCTGCTAATGAAAACATTAACCTTGACTCATAGAAATAATATAAAGTGTGAGCTTCTGTTGAATGAGGGGTCTACTGATCATTCTCAAGTCACATCTTCTTATCCCCTTCCATTCCCTGCCTGTCTCTGTCCTCTGTGCTCTGAGAAGCTGGCATCTGATGTACATCACAGGGGCTCCCTTGACTAAAAATCTGGCCAATGAGAGGAACTATCAAATGATAGGATGTCTAGAGAGAGATTTCAGGAGAGTTATTATTCTCCTTCCTCTGCTTCGCCATGATTCTGGCTGTAACTGAGTTGTTGATTTTAGATAGTTGTTCTCAAACTTGAATGTGCATCAGAGTGACCTCGAGGGTATGCTGGAGTCTAAGAATTTGCATTTCTATTAAGTTCTCTGGTGATAGTGATGATGATCCAGAAACATCAGTTTGATGTCTAGTAGACCGAGACAGTGGGTCCATAGCTCAGCCCCTTTCAAGGCCATAGCTCTCTGTCCCTGATCGTGCTGTTCTCTCCCTTCAAGCCTAGAGTTGTGAATAATACCCCTCTTTTGCTAGCCTCGGGTCCTGCCTCATCATCCCCTGTTAGTCTCCTGATGGGGGATGTAGCTATCCTTCCAGAAATAGTCCCTTCTGTTGTTTTTCATTTATAAGTGTATCACATTTTTCTTCTTGAACCCTATCTGATACAATGGCTAAGGAAATTACTAAAACTAAACAGTCAGAATTCTTCTTGAAAGTCACTGGAACTGTTCCATGTTTAATTGCTCTCAATTATGTTAGGATTTTATATCACCTAGGTTTATCATTTACATCATAATTTAGACAACTTTGCAAATTCCAAGTGGTAAAATTATTGGGTTTGAACTCATAGCATCTACCCAACCACTTGGGTAATACCATTTTAGCAGTGTCACACATGAGGCAAAATCACAGTTAAAAAAGTGGAGGCCGTTAGCATCAAATCTATTGCCATTCCTTTGATAGTGAAAATTTGAACAAGAGTTTTTAATCATGTAATGCATTTCTTTCTTTTTTTTTTTGCGGTACTGGAGAGTGAACCCAGGGCATTCTACCTCCGAGCTACACCCCCAGCCCTATTTTTTATTCTTTACTTTGAAACAGGGTCTCACTAAGTTTGGAGGGCCTCACTAAGTAGCTGAGGCTGGCCATGAACCTGCGATCCTCCTGTCTCAGCCTTCCAAGTACTGGGATTACAAGCATGCGTCACCACACCTGGCTATGTAATGCATTTCTAAAATAAAAATGTCTCAGTCATTTAGTGTGTATTAATGCATCATTTTCCTACAAGTATCTTAACCAAAATTAATAACTTCAAATTGCTCAGCATAGATAATTATGTTATTCTTAAAAATGAAGTTTATGATGTTTTCCTCAATATTCCCCGGACCTACTAATTATGATGAGAAGTGTTTTGAAAATTGAAGATCGAGTTTTAAGTGTCTTAAAAGATAAGTTTCAAACCCCCTGCTCTTATCTTTTGCTTCTGCATAAGAGGTTTTTACCTATGAGAATTATTTTTTTCCCATACCAGGAAGCATGCCTGTTTACTGTTTAAAAAGGTTATTCCTAACTAGTCTCTTGTGTGCCATTCTAGACAAAAATTGACTAAGGGGAAAATAGAGTAAAATTCTTTAGATATGTTGGGTAATGAGAATAACGGAGGTCAGCTGTGATGCCGATGGCATGTCAGAAGTCAGAAGGCTCAATAGACATCAGGTCAACGGTCTCCCCTATAGGATCCTGACAGCTCTGCACCTAAGGTTCTCATGTCCTGTAGGTCACTTTGTGGAACTTTGAAGAATGGAGCCCCAACCATCAAAACAAAGTCCAGACTTTTTTCAAAGTAAGTGTCGAAAAGGTCATTCCTCCCCCAAGTCCTAGACATAAACAATGCCCTCTCTCTTCATTTTCTTATATCAGCCAATAGTTTGATGCTATTCCTGTGTTAGGAACTAGATGAGGGTTTCTAAGGCAAAAGGGCTGTTGTAGTGAAGTGTAATTTTGGAATTTTATAATTAGAGACAACAGAGTTTAATATCAGTAAAGAATGGGATAAAGCATGGCTAACTTAAAATTTTTTAATATATTCTGAGCTTGCTTCACTTATAGAATATATTTTGTTTTGAACTTTTTTCTCTATAGAATCAGTACTACTATGACCAATCTTTTTTTTTTTCTCTTTTTCTTTTGGCACTGGGATTGAACCCAGGGACATTGTATCTCTGAGCTATACCCCTGGCCCTATTTTATTTCTTTTTTTTTGAGTTTTTTAAAATATACTTTTATTGGTGCATTATAGTCACACATCATAATGTAGTTCAGAGTGATAGTGGCATGCATGCACAAAGCACTTGGTAAGCTTCCCTCCAGCTCCCTGGCCACTCCCTCCCCTCCCCATACATATACTGAGATTGGCATTGATACTATTTGAGGTGTCATGGAGGAATAGCAATAAATGTGATGTTAAAATACGTTGCTTGAAATCCATATTGAAGTATGAGATCTCAGTAATTAAATCCACATTGTGTACTCCAGATATCAGAAAAACAAAGCAAATATATGAGTACACTATAATTTTTAACTATTTTTTGTGCATGTGACTGATTTCAAAATTTATTGCATTGTGGTCAGAAAATCTCATTTTTTGAAACTTCCCCTGTGGTATGTCAATTTTTTTCATAATACGATTGTTTGGGGAAATGCTTTGTATGCTTTTTAGATTTGGCATTTAATTTATGCCTAAAGTAGTCATATTTATTATAATTTCATATTTATTAGCCTTAGTAATTTGTTCCTGAAAATTCTATTAATTTCTAGGAGGGATGTGTTAATTACCCGCTATTATTGTAGGTTTGTTAATTTCTTCTAATAGTTCTCTCCATTTTTGTCTTTCATAAGTTGGATGTTTTGTTATTGGGTCCAATCAGTATCAGGATTATTATTTCTTCCTGATAACTTGTTCTTTGAGCACCAACATGGCACAGGCATGTCTCATATCCACATCCTATCTATCAATGTATCCTGTCTGATTGAACTTTATAATTTGTGTTGACTCCACCAGTTCTTATCCCGTCCCCATTATCACTACCTGGTTGAAGCCACCATTGTACTGAATTTCTCCTAGATTTCTTCAGTATTCTCCTACCTCTTCTGCCTTCACCCCTACCCTCCTGGAATGTAGGAGAACAAAGAGTCCTCCATGGAGCATGGTCCCTATCTGAGCACAGTGCTGTATAGTGGCCTCACAGTGCAGCCCTACATTGGCACTTGTTGGGGGTCTACCAGTGTCAGCAATCCTGGACTTGATTTCCTGTCCGGTTCTCAGTTTGTGGTTTCTGTTCCACGCAGGTATTATAAATTTGGGCCCATATCTATAGATAATGAGGGACTGGGATTTTATCTTACTGGTGAGGAACTTTTCCCATCCAAATGGCCCTCGTGAGATGGCAAACATTTTGCTGCTTCCCAGGGATAATCAATCCAGATCTTCTCGTTAGGATAAATGAGTGGAAATTTTGGCACAGCATTCTATGAAGAGGTGTTAGTTGTCTTGTTCCATAGAGGCTTCAGTCAAATCTCCAGATCATGGCAATGGTGGAATATCAGCCTCTATATTAGAACCAAATCCTTGTAGGTTGCCCACTGATAGTTTTTTTCTTACTGCTTCATTTCATTTAGGAAACCTAGAGGTTTACCTGTATTTGTTTCAAGCTAGGCTGTGTATTATAGAGTGTGTATGAGGGGGTGTACATGTGTAAGTGGGTGTGCTTTTATGTATTTTTAATCTATGGTTTCTAGCTCAATTTATAGAAGGAGGGTAACCCTTTGGTGATAATTGCATCTATTACTCGGGACTAGATTAGGATGAAGTTTATAACTAATTCTCAAGTTATCCTAATAAATTTGTAATTAATCCAAATCTAAACATGCCTTTATAGACAATTTTGTGCCAGGAGTTGTCAGGCTATAGGAATTATGCAGTAAACAAAACATCCCTTTTCCTGTCCCTCATGAAACTTAAAGCTAGATGGAGAAAACAGACATTAAACCACAAATGAATAAACAAGTAAAATTACAAATTAAGGTGAATGAGT
Organism: Glis glis; assembly: GCA_004027185.1. Taxonomy (NCBI): domain Eukaryota; kingdom Metazoa; phylum Chordata; class Mammalia; order Rodentia; family Gliridae; genus Glis; species Glis glis. The sequence goes on along the minus strand of PVJS01019088.1, from coordinate 2,529 downwards.
CAATGTTAAGAAAAATATCCTGTGGAAGAAATAAAGCAATGAAAACATGAATTTGGGTAAAATGGTAAAAAATGACCTCCTAGAGAAAGCAGAAGATAGGTTCATTAGAAATGGTGCTTATTACGGTATTAAATCATTTATTATATTCTTAAAGACTGGAGAGCATGTTATGTGGCATCCATTTAAAAAGGCTTGATTTTTCATCTACATCTTCCTTCACTTGACAGATCTCAGAGTCGGGTTATGGTCAAGAGAGAGTCTGAAAAGGGCTGCTTCCCTGGGGTAAGAAATGGTATGGGCCAAAGAGGTTATGCCCCAGAGAGAGGGTCTCAAGTGGTTAATTTCTAGGAGTGGAGAACAGTCTCAAAATTAATTTGAATAACCTATTAATTTCTGGAAAAGAATGGGAAGGAAGGTAAACTTTTAAGCATCTGTTTTACTAAAAAATGGCATTAGGAATGACCTCATGTAGTCTTTAGTTGAAGCATGATTAAGATCACTTCTTACCTTTCTTGGAATCTGCTTTTGCTTCATCTCAGCTCATGTTCTGTGGACATGTAAGTTTGAGAAATGCTGTACGAATGTTTTCCTAGAACTTCCTTAATGTATAATTTCTCAGTGCACAATGTCTCTGAGAAATTCAAATGACTTTTTTAAACTTTGTTTAAGCCAACATCTCTCAAACTTATTAGACTATAGAATATTGTGTTACATGTTGTGTGCCTGTGTCTTTTAACCAACTACATGACTCAGACTCCCTGGAATATACTTTTGGAAATTCTTCCCTACATTATACATTTAATATTAATATTTTAAATTCCTATTTTGATGTCATTTGTTCAGTTAAAAAGTTGAAATATTATAAGTAAAACCATCTATTTTTTGGAGAATATTTTAAACATCATAATCTTAGTTCTTAAGAAAGTTATTATTAGCTAACAGCTGGGACAACCATGCATTCTGATTTGTCTAGGATGGTCCCAATTTATACTTTCCTCTTCCCCTATAAAAAGAATCATGGTTTGGATCATAAATTATTTGTTCATTATACTTTTATCTCCAATTATGATATTTTAAAAATACAACAAATTTAGATACTCTGTAAACTGGGCTACTTATTGCTGTAAAAAGACAACTCACTGTCTAATTTAAAAATTAAAATGATTTTTTTCAGGAAGTAATTCTGAACTTCAAGTGCAATGACAGCACAGGTTTAGTCATGGGCCTTCCTTGTTCACATGCACATTGGGGAGTATAAAACAAAATGTAGAACATAAAAGAAAGAAGAAAGACTTGCACTATTGCTGAGAACTGGAAAAGTACATCGTCCACAAGCCAGAGTCCTGGGAGAAGTGACTCTGTTTTTACAACTGTTGGGACCAGACTGCAGGGCACCAAGGGCTGATGCAGCCTGTCCACACGGCAAGAGAAGCATCAGCCATAGGCATAGAGGACTCTGCTGGGGGTTTGCATTCATTTTCTATTGCAGATTAACAAACTACCACAGGCTAGTTGCTTTATACCACCTACTTGTGGGTCCAGGCTGGGAACGGGTTAGCTGGGTCTTCTGTTTTAGTTCTTCACCAAGCTAGAGTCAAGGTGTCAGCTAGGACTGCCACTTCATCTGAGGCTTGGAGTCATCTTCCAAACTCATTCACATTGTTGGCACAATTCAGTTCTCTGCTGTTGTAGGCCCTGGACTCCTGCTTTCTTGTTGGCTGTTCTAGCCACAGGCCTGTCTCATGACATAGCAGCCTACTTCTTCAATGCCAAAAAAGCAATCTCTCTAGCTGGCTAAGATAGAGTATTTCATAATGTACCTTAATAACAAGAGTGTTATTTCATTTTGACTACAGGCCATGTCCACACTCAAAGGGAAGGGATTTTGTAGGGTGCATACACTGAGACTATCTCAGGATCCTGTCTAGCACAGACCCCCAGTGCTCTTCCTGATTCCCAGGGTGAGAAGAAGATGGGCCTTGAGCATGATAGCATTTATTTTCATGTAATTACCGGAGGAGAAATGCATCTGATAATTCATCACTAGAAGAAAATCTTTCAAAAAGTTCTATCATTGGACTGGTGTGCCTCTTTCTCTCCTAATAGAAAGCATGAAACAACTTTATTTATTTTGGTAACAGACAAATTTAAAGCTAAATAGTATATAGACTGCCCTCTGCATCTGTAGTGGATCAAAATATTTAGAAAAATGCACCTGTACTGAACATGTGCAAATTTTTTTCAATGTCATTATTCCCTAAACAATACAGCATAACAATTATTTACATAGATTTGCATTGCATTAAGTATGATAAGTAATCTAGAGATAATTTAAACTTTGTGGGGGGATGTTTATAGGCTCTATGCAAATGCTACACCATTTTTATAAGGGACTTGAGCATCCATGGGTTTTGGTATGTGGGTGGGGGGGCTCCTAGAACCAGTCCCCTGTGTGTTCTTGGGGATTGTTCTTGGCTCCAACGTGTGTGTGTGTGTGTGTGTGTGTGTGTGTGTGTGTGTATGAGAGAC
>PVJS01019087.1:0-34118 GCA_004027185.1 Glis glis | reverse complement strand
TGGAGCGGAGAGCTGGGCGTGGCTGGAGCGGGGGAGCTGGGCGTGGCATGAGGGCAAGGCAAGGACAGACTGGGGGGGATGTGGGGCAGGGGTTGGGTATAAGGTGAAGGCAAGAGGGAGACAGAGAAGATTTGGGTGCTCACCGGGATTGTAGGGTGTTGGGAGTTATGCTGTGACCAGAGTGTGTGAAAGCATGGGGTGGGGCTTGGACATGGAGGAGTTAGAAGGAGAACCAGGGAAGACTGGAAGAGACTGGGGTTGAAGAAAGACTGAGTTAGGGTTAGTTTTAGGTAAATTAGGGATGGGTCTTGAGAAATGGTGGGCAGGGCTGGGAATGGTTGTGGGGGCCAGGCCGGGTTTGGATGTACCATTTAAAGGAGGACTTAGACGGCCGAAGCCAGGGAGAGGACACTGGAATGAGACTCAGAAGGTGGAGTTATAGAACCGTAGAGACAGAGCCTTGGAATTAGATGGGGTTCAAACTGGAATGAAAATGTTAAGTTAGTTGGACCTGCGTTAGCAGAGGCTGTTCTTAGGAAACCATGAGTTTTTTAAGACATCTTTGTGTGCCATTAGTGATCCTTCAGGCAGTCTGAAGGAGTTTTCTAGCTCCTTCCAAGGGCGTGGGGTGTTGTGGAGGGCTGGCAGGAGCTGCCCACTGAGCTCTTTGGACCCCACCCTGCCCCTGCAGGCTCCCTAGAGCTGGCCATGACGCACCCCGAGTTCTACTGGTATGTGGATGAGGGCCTCTCTGCAGACAACCTGAAGAGCTCCCTCCTGCGCAGTGAGATCCTGTTTGGAGCACCCCTGCCCAACTACTACTCGGTGGATGACCGCTGGGAGGAGCAACGGGCCAAGTTTCAGAGCTTCGTGGTCACCTACGTAGCCATGCTGGCCAAGCAGTCTACTAGGTAGGACGTCCAGCCACAGCCCTGTGTGTGTCTGCGTTTGTGTGAACCAAGAAAGAGCTGTAGTAGGGTAGGGGATTGGTTTCAAGTTACTTCTTACTCATAAACCCCTGATCTCCTTCCTCGCAACCTTTTCCCTACAAAGTCTTTCTTCCCAAATCAGGGGCCTTGATCAGTGCTAATGGTTAGTGAACAAGCTTGGCGGCGTGAAGGAAATCTTAGAACTCTTGCCCTGATGGCTTGGGTATGGCTTTTCTCCGGAGATGGTGCAAGAGGTCTTTCTGAAAAGATGGTTGGCCAAGGTATAAAAGAGTTGCTCTCTGCCTCTAATCCCTAACATTTTCACTGCATTTATTGTTCTTCAGTCTTTTGCATTTTTTGTCTCATGCTTTTTAATTCTATATACATTTTAAATCCCACAAGATATTACATTATTTTACAGAGTCTGTATTCATTCATATTTATTCACATATTTGCCTTTCCTGTTGCTCTTCATTACTTTCTACCATTTGATGTTTCCCTCTGGGATCATTTTCCTTGTGTCTGAAGAACTCTCTCTAGTATTCTTTAAGTGCAGGTTTGCTAGTGAAAAATTCTGGTTTTATTTACATAAAGAACATCTTTATTTTGCTTTCACTTTTGAAGTCTGTTTTTGGCTGGCATAAAGTTATACATAGCGGTTATTTTCTTTTACTGCCTTAAAGATGCCACTCCATTGTCTTCGGCTTCCATCATATCTGTAGAATAGTTGGCTGTAAATCTTATTTTGTTGGTGGTACTCCCTTAAATGATATCATTTTTCCCTCTGGTTTTGAGATTTCTATTTGTGTTGGTGTGGTTTTCTTTGTATTTGATCTGCTTGGATCACAGAGCTTCTTGAATCTGTAGGTTGATGACTGTAATCAGTTTTAGGAACGTCATGGTTATTATCTCTTCAAACATTGTTTCTATCTTGCTCTTTGTACTCTCCCTTTAGGACGCTAATTACACAAATGTTGAATCTTTTCATTGAGTCCCATGTGTCTTCAGTGCTCTTTTCTAGGTTTTATTTCATTTTTTTCCCTGTGCTTTGGTTTGGGTATTCCAGTTCACTAATCCTGTCTTCTTTTCTGACTAATCTGTCATTTAATGTCAGTTGAGTTTTTAATGTTAATATTATGCCTGTGAGAATTTCCATTTGTGTCTTTGTTATAGATCTATTTCACTGAAATTCTTCATATTTCACTTATTTTGTCCATAGACTCCTCTCCGTTCTTAAACATACTAATTGTAATTAAAAAATTCTTGTCATCTAACTTCAATATATGGGTAACCTGTGGATTTGCGTCTGTAGTCTGTTCTTTCACTTGGTTTTTCAACATGTGGTCCTGGCTGTGGGTAGTCTGGTAATTTTTATTACGTGATGAACATTTTGTATAAAAAACACAGAGGTCCAAGTGATGTTTCTTTCCATAGAAAGTTATTCTTCCCTCCACTAGGCAGAGAGCAAGGTGACTGATCACCTTCAACAGTCAATTACTGCCCAGAGCCAAGGATGGTTTGCAGCCCTAAAAGGTCTCAGTCTACCTCTAGTTTTCCCTAAGTTCTCTAGGATTTTCAACTGAGAGCCGGGTGTATTCTGCAGATTCCCTTCCCCTGACAGTTTCTAAACTCTAATTTTTATCTCTCAAAGCTGCTAAAACCAAACAAAGCAAAACATCCTGCTTTTAATCTGAGGCTTTCTGCTTAGGTTTTTTAGCTTCATGCCCCATACAGCCCCATTTCAGCAAAAGTGCTGAGGGAAAATTGGCCAGTGTTCTTCTGGTTTACAAGTTTCTACCCAAAGCTCTGATAATTTGCCAGACTTCCAGCTAAGATTTTCAGCCTTCTGCCCATGTTCAGAAGTAGCAAATGCCCCAGGGTAAAAGTGGCCGTACAAAGGCAGGTGAATTTTTCTAGGTCCTTCTCTTCCTGGAATCTTAGCCCCCTAGTTCTCATTACTTCAGCAGCTCTGCTGTCAGCAGACAGATGATTTCAGAATTTTATCTGACGTTTTAATACTGTCAGCCCTCTGTATTCACAAGTTCTGCATCCTTGGATTCAACCAGCCAAGGATTGAGAATATTCAGAAAAAAACTTGCATCTATATCAAACATGTACAGACTGTTTTCTAGTCATTATCCCTTAAACAATACAGTAGAACAATTATTTACATACTGTTTACATTGTATTAGGTATTGTAAGAATTTTGAGATGATTTAAAGTATGTACAGGGATGTGTGTATATAAAAAAAAACTGCACAATTTTATATAAGGGACTTGAGAATCTGTGGATTTGGGTATGGGAATGGGGTCCTGGAACTAGTCTCCCAGGGATATGGAGGGACCCCTCTAGTTCTAGGCAAGGATATTTGTCTTCCATGAGCTATTCTTACTACTTGAGCATCAACGTTTGGACCTATGTCATTTTTTTTTTTTTTGGTACTGGGAATTGAACCCAGGGGCATTCTGCCTTTGAGCTACACCCCCAGCCCTTTTTTATTTTGAAACAGGGTCTCACTAAGTTGCTGAAGCTGACCACGAACGTGCGATCCTCCTGTCTAAGCCTCCCAAGTACTAGGATTACAGGTGTACACCGCCACACCTTGCTGGACCTATGTCTTTATAGCTGGAAACTAGAGCAGGACCTAGAATCTAGAAGACACTCTGTAAATGCTGAGAAAGTGGACGTGTGAACAAATTATTTTTTTGTTTGTTTGTTTTTGTTTGTTACTGGGAATTGAACCCAGGGCCATTCTACCTCTGAGCTACACCCTCAGCCCTATTTTATTTTTTATTTTGAAACAGGGTCTCACTAGGTGGATGAGAGTTTCACTACTTGCCGAGGCTGTCCTTGAACCTATTATCCTCCTGTCTCAGCCTCCCAAGTCCTGGGATTACAAGTGTGTACCCCCATGCCCGGTTCAAATAAATGATTTAACTTGCAGTTTTTTACTTGACTGAAAGAACAATTAACTATTTAATTCAACAAAGTAGGTAATTCAGAGATCTTTTCTACTTAGCTTTTATATGTCCTGTTTGTGTTTTTCACAACTTCATTGAGGTATAATTGACATATAATCAACTATACATACTTTTTTTGTGGTACTGGGGATTGAACACAGGGGATTTAACCTCCGAGCTATACCCCCAGCCCTATGTTTTATTCTTTATTTTGAAACAGGGTCTCACTAAGTTGCTGAGAGCCTCACTAAGTAGCTGAGGCTGGCCACGAACCCGCGATCCTCCTGTCTCAGCCTCCCAAGTACTGGGATGACAAGCGTGCACCACCACGCCTGGCTCAACTGTATATATTTACGCTTTACAGTTTGATTAGTTTGACACATGTACGTTCTATGAAACCTTCACTGTAGCCAAGATAGTGAACATATCTATCATGTCCAGTATGTTTCATTATGTCTCCCTGATCATTGGTCCATCATGCCTCCCCACCCCACCCTAGGCAACCACTTTCTGTTTTTCTGTCATTATATATTGTTTTTCATTTTCTAGAGTCTCATATACATGGTATCCTATAGTATGTACTCTTTTGAATGATCTCTTTCATCCCATCTCATTTGAATTGTATCCATGTTATTCCATGTAACAACAGCTCATTCTTTTGATGAGTAGTTGCTCCATTATATGACGATGTCATATTTTATTCATCCATTCACCTATTGATGGTTGTTTCCGGGTAGGTATTATAGATTAAGTTTCCATGGGCATTCATGCATAAGCCTTTGTATGGACATATATTTCATTTGCCTTAGATAAATACCTCGGAATGAAATTACTAGATCATACAGTAAGCGTAAATTTCTTTTTAGGAAACTACCAAGTTGTTTTCCAAATTGATTGTACCATTTTATATTCTTACCAGTGGTGTATGAGAATCCCAGTTCCTCCAAGCGGAAGAACACTTGGTACGGTATGGTCAGTGTAAAATATTTTCAATATTTTAGTAAGAGTATAGTGGAATTTCACTGTGGTTTTTAGTGTGTATTTCCCTGATTTCTAGTGGTACCTTTTCATGTTCTTATTTAACATCCACTTACCTTCTTTGATGAATAGTCGATGCAGAACTTTTGTCTGTTTTTAAATTGAGTTTTACATTTAGTGTTCTGATGTTCCATTTTGAGTTAATCTTTAAATATGTATAAATGGTGTAAGATATGGATTAAGGTTTATTATTTTTATATGGATATATAATTGTTCAAGCATCATTTGTTAAAAAGACTATTCTTTCTTTTTTTTTTTTTGCGGTACCGGGGATTGAACGCAGGGGCGTTCTACCTCCGCGCTATGCCCCCGGCCCTATTTTTATACTTTATTTTGAGACCGGGTCTCACGAAGTTGTGGAGGGCCTCACTAAGGAGAGAGAGAGAGAGAGAGAGCGCATGCGCAAGCTGAGGCTGGCCGCGAACCCGGATCCTCCGGTCTCTGCCTCCCAAAGTACTGGGATTACAAGCGTGCACCACCACGCCCGGCCTAAAAAGACTATTCTTTCTTCACTGAATTGCTTTTGTGCCTTGGACCAGAATTTTCTGTCCATATATGGATGAGTCTGTTTCTGGACTTTGTATTCTATTTTATTGACCTATTTCTTTCTGCACGCTAGAACATGGTCTTTATTACTGTATCTCAATACCAACTCTTGAAATCAGTGTTGTCTTCCAACTGTGTAACTGTGTCCTTTTCTGAAGTTGTTCTGGTTATTTTAGGTTCTTTGCATTTCCATATGAATTTTAGAATCAGCTTGTTTGTTTCTGCAAAAAAAAGTGCTGGGATCTTGAGTATGATTGTATATAATCCATAGATCAGTTTGAAGAGATCTAATATGATAATATTGAGTCTTCAAACCCATAAACAAGATTTATCTCACATCTTTTGTCAGATTTATCCTAAGTATTTCATATTTTTATGCTATTGTAAATGGTATTTTTAAAATTTTTCGATTTCCAATTCTTAGTTGCTAGCATATAGAAATAAATTTTTTGTGTTCTATAAACTTACTAAACTTACTAGTTTTAGTGGATTGTTGAGATTTTTTTGTTTGTTTTTTTATTTTTAGATTCCATTGGATTTTCTAATCAGTAATGTCTTCTAATAAAGGCAGCTTTACTTCTTCCTTTTCAATTTGGCTATGTTTTATTTCTTTTTCTTGCTTGGTTGCATTGGCTAGTACCTCTAGTACAATGTTGACTAGAAATGATGAGAGCAGACATCCTTGTCTAATTCCTAATAGAAATATGTAGGTTTTTTGTAGGTTCTCAGTTTAAAGAAGTTCCATTCTATTTCTCGTTTGCTGGTCTTTTTTTTTTTTAATCAGCAATGAATGTTGGTTTTTTTTTCACATGTTCTTTCTGCTTCTAGACAGAGAACCATAGTTTCTCCTTTTTAATATAGTGGATTGCATTGACTAAACCATTTATCCCTACGGTAAACCCCCTTGGTGGTGGTGGTGGTATTCTTATTCTTATTATTATTATTAAATTTTTTTGTGTGTGGTACTGGGGATTGAACCCAGGGGCATTCTACCTCCAAGCTATACCCCCGGCCCTATTTTTTATACTTTATTTTGTAACAGGGTCTCACGAAGTTGCTGAGGGCCTCACTAAGTAGCTGAGGCTGGCCGCGAACCCAGATCCTCTGGTCTCAGCCTCACAAATACTGGGATTACAAGTGTGCGCCACCATGCCCGGCTTATTCTTTATTTTGAAACAGGGTCTCACTAAGTAGCTGAGGCTGGCTGCGAACCTGCGATCTTCCTGTCTCAGCCTCCCAAGTACTGGGTTTACAAGCTTGCGCCACCATGCCTGGCTTTATTATTTCTTCATATAATGTTAGATTCTGTTTGCATTCTGTGTTATGTTCATGATAGACATTGGACTGTGCTTTTCTTGTAATATCTTTGTCTTATTTTGATATCAGGGAAATTGTGGCCACATAGAATGAGTTGGGAAATATTCTCTTTTCTTCACTTTGCTACAGAGTTTATATAGAACTGATACTATTTCTTCTGTAAGTGTTTGGTAGAATTTGCCAATGAAACTGCAGGCCTGGAGTTTTTTTTTATGAGAAAGTCTTTAACTACAAATCTAGTTTTAAAAAAATATGTAAGGCAATTGAGATGATCTTTTCTTTTTGTATGAACTTTGGTGGTTTGAGTCCTTCATGGAATTTGTCAATTTCATTTATATTATCAATTTGCTGGTATAAAGTAAATCATAATATTTCCTTGTTGCCTTTTTAATAATTGTAGAAGCCATAATGGTGTCAACCTCTTTTATGGTTTGTCTTCTTTCTTTTTTCATAATCTGTTTGGCTGAAGGCTTATCAGTTTTATTGATTTTTCTCAAAGAATTACCTTTTGGTTGAATCGATTTCCTCTTTTTTCCTGTTTTCTATTTCCCTTTGACCCATGTGTTATTTAGTTTCCAAATATTTGGGAATTTTCCAGATATCATTTTTTTTTTTTTGCTGATTTTAAATTTAATTCCTTGTGGTCAGAGAACATACTTTGTAGACTTAAGGCCTTTTACATTTATGACGTCTTATTTTATGGTCCTTTTTACGGTCTGTCTTGTGAAATGTTCCCTGTGTACGTAAAAAGATTGTATTCTTGGGTTATTTGGTGGAATGTTCTATCAATGTTAATTAGATCAAGTTGGTTGATTGTGTTGTTCAAGTCTTCTATATTCTTACTGATTTTCTAATTGTTCTACCAATTATTACAAGATGGATATTGAAATATTCAACTATAATTGGGGATTTCTTTTTTCATAGCTTTCAGTTTTTGCTTCATGTATTTGAAAGTTCTATTATTAGGTACAAAAACATTTAGGATTATTATGTTATTTTGATGAATTGACCCATCTGTCATTTTGAAATTACCTTATTTATCCCCAGTAATATTCTTTGCTCTGAAAGCTACTTCATTTGTTATTAGTGTAACCACTCTTACCATTTTTTTTAATTTGTGTTAGCATGGTATATCTTTTTTTCTATCCCTTCTCTTTTAATATATTTCTGTCTTTATATTGGAAGTGGATTTCTTGTAGGCAGCTTGGTCTTTATTTTTAAAAGTCTGAGTCTCTGCCTTTTAATTGATGTGTTTAACCACTTACAGATAATGCAGTTATTACTGTGGTTAGACTTAAGTCTACTTTATTTTATTCTATTTGTCCATTTGTTCCTTTATTTTGCTTTCTCTTGGATGAGTTATGTATTTTCTACTTAATTTCCTTTGTTGGCTTTTTAGCCATAACTATTTTAGTGGTTGCTTCAGGATTTATAGCATACACCTTCAAATTGTCGTGGTGTACCTTTGAGTGATGTTATACCACATCATGTGTAGCATCACATATGAGAGTCTTATATACTACATCTCCCCTCCTGGCCTTTACACTAGTGTTGTCACACATTTTATTTATGCTATAAAGCCCATACTCTCTTTTTATATTTGTTACACAGTCAAGTTATCTTTTAAAGAGTCTTAAATAACAAGAAAATTTCATATACATATTCATGTTATTTTCATTTCCAGTGCTTTTTTTGTTCTGTTGTGTATATCTATATTTCCGTATATTATCATTTTTCTTCTGCCTGAAGGACTTTAATATCTCTTGTAATGTGGATGTACTGGAGATTTATTTCAGCTTTTGTATATCTGAAAAACTCTTTATTTTTCCTTTGTTACTGAAATATATTTGCTGGATATAGATAATCCTAGTTTGACCATTTTCCCAGTGTCTAAAGGATGCTGCTGCACTGTTTTCTAACTGGCATTGTTTCCAGTGAGAAGTTGGCTGTCATCCTTATCTTTGTTCCTCTGTATGTGATGTGTCTTTTTTTCCTCTGGCTGCTTTTAAGATTTTCCCTTGGTCAACATTGTTGAGCAATTCGATTATGACGTAAATTGTTATACTTTTATCAGTGTGTTTTTTTGTCTTTAGCATTTTTTGCTCACACTTCTTGGATCAACGGGTTCATAGTTTTCATCAAGGTCAGACAGTTTTCTATCTCTTTGGGGAGTGCAGTAACCGATACATTAGGCAGCACTGAAGATGGTAAAGTCTCTCAAGGTCGTAAACCAGGGTAACCAGAGGGCCCATTGGTTTCATCTTCCAGGTCTCATCATCCTTTGCTGTCTGAGATCCACAGTCTGTTTTATGTATTTTCTCATATCTTCGTTGGCTCCAGTGGGACAGTAAATCCACACTCTGTGTTGTCGCTCTATCTTGGCCACTCAGACCTCACACCTATTGGTATTCTAAAACACAGTTTAACCAGGCTGGTTGTGTTTTCCTTATTAGAAATAACGTGTGTTAAGCACAGACTGAATAGCAATGTATGACTGTGTACCTGGAAGCCAGTTTGAATTCAGTTTTTGCCGTGGATAATTGAAAGTTGGAAGATGACATTGAATCTGGTTATAATTGATTATTCTCTGTGTAGAGCAGTTTTTAGCCATGGCCATACATCTGAATCACCTGGGAGATTTCTTAAAATACTGATGATTCAGCTCTGCCTGAGGAATTCTGATATAATCTGTCTGGTGTCTGGCCTGGATATCAGGATTTTGGGAAGCCCCCAGGTGATTTTAATGTAGCCAAGGTAAAAGCCACTGATGAAGTAGATAGCTCCTGGTCCCCAAGGTGTTCACAGCCATCTTTGATCCCCTGTCCATCTTTCCTTTCTCGTGTCCTCCCTTCCCCCAGCAAGGTCCAGGTCCTCTACGGGGGAACAGACCTCTTTGATTATGAGGTGCGCAGGACCTTCAACAACGACATGCTCCTGGCCTTCATCAGCAGCAGTTGTATCGCCGCCCTCGTCTACATCCTCACCTCCTGCTCAGGTAGGGCTTCTCCGAAGGCCCTCCCCGGAGCCAGCGTCTTCTCTTCTCCCGTGTACTCCTGTTTGGCCAAAGCCTGCCTTCTCAAAGAACGCCAGAATAGCTTTGAATCCAGCACGTCAATGCTGCTGGTGGTGGACGTAGTGCTCAGAAATCACTTCCAACCCCAGGCAGCAGACAGAGGTCTGGAGGCAGGTGGGGCCATCCCTACCCCCAGGACTTCACACCGATTGACCTTCCGCCCTTTGACCATCTTTCTCCCATTGATAACCTCATGCTGAAGAGTCGGGGGTACCGGACTCTCTGCTATGGCTCATTCAGTAGCCTGTTTTATATCCCAAGTCAGCTGCCCTTCTGCTCCCAAACCACTTTTTTTTTTTTTTTTGCGGTACCGGGGATTGAACCCAGGGGCGTTCTACCTCCGCGCTACACCCCCGGCCCTATTTTTTATCCTTTATTTTGAAACCGGGTCTCACGAAGTTGCGGAGGGCCTCACTAAGTAGAGAAAGAGAGAGAGAGAGACAGGGACGGAGGGAGGGAGGGAGAGAGAGAGAGCGAGAGCTGAGGCTGGCCGCGAACCCGGATCCTCCGGTCTCCGCCTCCCAAAGTACTGGGATTACAAGCATGCGCCACCACGCCCAAACCACTTTTGTACCTCTGCCTCCCCATGCTCAATAGCTGCTTCTTGCTGCGGTCTGTATACAGTTGGCATGCTCTATTTGCCCAAGTGAACAAAAATGGCGATGTCTTCAGAAATGGAAAAGGTGTTCATTCACCCATGCAGCAAATACTAATTTGTCACCAGCTGTATGACAGAGTCCCCGTCCTGCAGAACCTCTGGCTGTGTAGGATGGTAGACGCTACATGCGCGATGTCCATAATTCTCTGCTGGTCCTTGAGATAAGTTCGGCAAAGAAGAGATGGCTTCACCTGCCCCTCGGGCCTCCTGCCCAACTTCTTCTTTGGGCATGGAGAACTGAGAATTGTCCCTATGCCCGTGGTGGGAGCGGACAGGGTGGTAGAGGGTATCCCAGGATGGGGAGATAAGGCAGAACCCGGCTGAGGTCAGGGAGACTATAGCGGCTTGTGCCCCATGAGGGTCTCCTCCACTTCGCCCCCTGTGCCTCTCGCCCTGCCCAGTGTTCCTGTCCTTCTTCGGGATTGCCAGCATCGGCCTCAGCTGCCTGGTGGCGCTCTTCCTGTACCACGTGGTCTTTGGCATCCAGTACTTGGGCATCCTCAATGGGGTGGCTGCCTTCGTGATAGTGGGCATCGGTGAGTTGCCTCCGTTGCCATGGCAGTGGCCCCCACTTGGGAACTCTTCCCCCCCTAAGAACCTTCTTCCTGGACCCAAGGCCTGTCTTCCCTGGGGGCTCTAAAAAGCCCCTCCAGGTCAGAGCCTTGGAGTACGGGGGTGAGAACATGAGTTATGGGTGGACATGTGGCATGTGGTGGGCAGAAAGAGCCAGAAGATAGGCTGAGGGAGGTGAGGCTGGCGGGAAGGCCCAGAAGTGAGGGAAGGAGGCCAAGATTTGGAGGAAGGGGTAGGTGGAGCCAAGGAGCATGGTGGGTGGGGCCAGCCGGATGGGTCTTTACAGACTGCCAGCTGAGAAGCAGGGCGCTGCTGGGGCCTGGCCTCTTAGGAGGCCCCTCAGGAAGGGCTGCACCTGAGCCTGCCCTCTGGCCTGGGACCCCTCCTGCAGGTGTGGACGATGTCTTTGTGTTCATCAACACCTACCGCCAGGCCACCCACCTGGAGGACCCACAGCTGCGGATGATCCACACCATCCAGACGGCGGGCAAGGCCACCTTCTTCACCTCCCTCACCACAGCTGCTGCCTACGCCGCCAACGTCTTCTCCCAGGTGGGCACCTGGCCCTGCGGCCCTGGCCTGGCCTCCGCAGCCCTCCCGTCCGTAGCTGGCCCTGGCCTCTGTTCTTCCCCTGCCCGTTTGTGACCACACGGCCTTGGCCTCAAGGCGCTGGCCACGCCTTCAGAGTCTGTCTGTGTTACTAATCACCTGTTACCAAAACCTAATAGTAGTTATTACTGAGAGTAATGCTATCTCTGCCCTGGGCATTTGACTATTTCTAAAGCTTTTTCACATTTAATCTTCACGACTCAAGACAGAGCTATAATTACCATTGCTATTATCCTAATGCAGAAACTTGGCCAGAGAGGTACAGTGACTTCCTCCAGGACACAGTGCTAGTGAGCGGTGAGCCTGACCAGTCCACCCCGGCCCAGGGCTGTCCCCACCCGCCCACTTCATGCCGCATTTTCCTCCTCTGCTGATGTCCTCTCACTGGCCTGTGCTCCTGAGCAGGACTCCGGAGAAGCAGGGAATTTGGGCTAGGTCCTTGGTGCTGAAAGAACCTTGGCCTGCTTCTCTGAGAGACTTTGTGACCTGGGCTAAGTAGCCGATCTAGCAACCACTGGATGCTTTGAGATTATCTAGGCCTTCCTGGAGAACCACATCCAGAGAGCAGGCAGAGCTGATCCAGACCTACTGTGTGACGTTGGGCAGGTTGTTTAACCTCTCTGAGCTGCGCTTTCCTCACAAGTGGATTATTCTGCAAGTGAATTAAGATGACGGTGAAGGCCTTTCACAAGGAGCACAGGCGTGTCAGCTGGTGGGTTAAAGAATTTTTTTGAACTGGCACATCCCTGGGCAGGTCTGTGTGGGATTTCTGGGGCTTCTGTCTCTAACATATTTGTAGTGTTACTCAGCTTAGCAGCACTGTGACCAAAATACCCAACATGAACAACTTAGAGGAGGAAATGTTATTTTGTCTCATGATTTTAGAGGATTGGATCCATGGTTGGCTGGCTCCATTACTCTGACCCTGAGGCAAGGCTGAACATCCTGATAGAAGGGCAGCGTGGTGGAGGAAATATGCTCTGCTCATAGCAACTGGGATGGAGGGGGGAGGGGCCGGGAGAAGATAAACTCTTGTAAGACACATCCCCACCCCCCTGCCACCACCTCGACCTGCTTTCTCCAACGAGGTCCAACTTCTTAGTGGTCCATGCAGATATCAATGGATTGATCTACTGATGAGCTCAGAGCCCTCAGGATCCAACCCCTTCCCAAAAGCTCCACCCCTGAACACATGAGACTTTGGGGATCATTCCAGATCCAAACCCTAACATTCCACCCCTGACTCCCAAAGACTCATGCCCATCTCACAGTGCAAAATTCACTCCGTCCATCTCCAAGGGCCCCCATAGTCCAAGCAGTTCCAGCACTGCTCCAAAATCCACGTGCAAAGTCTCCTCCAAGACTCAAGGCAAACTCTTAGCCCCTGTGCAAATCAAAAAGTAAGTTATATGCTTCCAACATACAATAGCGCAGAGTAAACATTCTCATTCGAAAAGGAAGGAATAGGAGCACAGAAAAAAAGGGACAGGACCAAAGCAACACTGAAACCCAGCAGGGAAAATATTAAGTCCTGTAGCTCCACGTTCAGCATTTGGGGCACGCGGTGGCAAGATGAGAGCCTCCTAGGGCTCGGGCAGCCCTGTTCCTGTGCCTTGCTGGTTGCAGTCCATGTGGTCTCTCTCTCTCTTGGGTTGACTCTGCCCGTTGCCTGCAGACACTCCACGCGCTCGGCATCTGTGGATTCCTGGGGTCTCCATTGCAGCTTCAGCTTCGTTCTCACAGCTTCATGTGTCGGCTCTCAGGGCTCGCCCAAAGGAATTCCAATGCTGACATGCCTGGCTCGGTCTCTCAGGCTTTCCTTTGAAATCTGGGTGGAAGCCTCCATGACCCTGTAACTCAAGCATCCTGCATTCCTGCAGAACCAGCACTGTGCGGATGACACCAAGGTCTGCTGCCCGCTTGAGCAGTCGCGGAGCCCTCTTGAACCCTGACTGCAGCCGCCTCTGAGTGACTGAGCACAGAGAACCAGTCCTGGGGAAGTGACTCCCTAGGCGGTCCGTGCAAGCAGGGTTCCCTGGTGCTGTCTTCCCCAAGCAGAGCCTTTCAGACTTTAAGTTTTCACTTTTATGCCCGTGAGCCTGCGATGGGTGGGGTCCTGCTGATTCCCGAGATGCCCTCGAGGCATCTTTCCTGTGTCTCTATGCAAAGTACTTGGTTTCTCTTTAATGGTGCTGATCATTTCCACAACCACAACTGCCTTGTCCCCAATTTTACACATGCTTTTCTTGTCAAACTGCAAGTTCTTTAAATCTTCCTGCTATACTTGTTTCCTTCTTTCCTTTTTTTTTTTTTTTTTTGGTGGTACTGGGGATTGAATCTAGAGGCATTCTACCTCTGAGCTACATCCCCAGACCCGTTTTATTTTTTTTTATTTTTTATTTATTTATTTATTTATTTATTTTTGCGGTACCAGGGATTGAACCCAGGGGCATTCTACCTCCATGCTACACCCCCGGCCCTATTTTTTATACTTTATTTTGAAACCGGGTCTCACGAAGTTGCGGAGAGCCTCACTAAGTAGAGAGACAGAGAGAGAGAGCTGAGGCTGGCCGCGAACCCGGATCCTCCGGTCTCTGCCTCCCAAAGTACTGGGATTACAAGCGTGCGCTACCACGCCCGGCTTATTTTTTATTTTGAAACAGGGTCTTTCTAAGTTGCAGAGCGCCTCACGAGGTTGCTGAGGCTGGCTGCAAACCTGTGATCCTCCTGTCTCAGCCTCTCAAGTACTGGGATTATAGGTGTATGCCACCGTGCGTGGCCCTGCTATACTTCTTGCTTGTTATTATCACAGTAAATTTGGATAAAAGCAGTCGACAATACCCATGCCACTGCCTGAATGCTATGCTTCCATGAAATTTCCTCCACCAGATTAATTAGTCCATCACCTTTAAATTTGACCACAGAAAGTCTCAGCACATGGGCAAAATGTAGACAAGTTCTCTGCTAGAATGTAACATGTGTGACCTCTAGTCTAAGTCCCAGTAGAGTCCTAATTCCCAGCTGAAACCACATGAGCACAAGCTTTACTTCCACATTCCTCTTGTCATTCTGGTCTTCCAAGCTCCCGCCAGCATCATCCATTAAGCTTTGCTTGCAACACTCTGATACTTCTCTAGCCTGCATGTTCAAACTTTTCCAAACTCCTCCCACAAGCCAGTGCCAAAGGCCGCTGAGCCACGTGATCATGTGTGCCGTTGTCACAGCAATAGCTCTATTCTTGGTACTAGTTTCTGTGTTAGTCAGTTTTGCGTTGCTGGTACCAAAACACCTGACAAGAACAACTTGGAGAGGGTTCATTCCGTGGTGGGCTGGCTCCATTGCTCTGAGCCTGAGGTGAGGCAGAACATCATGGTGGGAGGGCGTGGCAGAAGAGAGCTGCTCCGCTCATGGCAGTCGGGAAGCAGAGAGAGAGGGAGGAAGGGGCCCGGAGAAGTTAAACCCTTCCAGGGCACCCCCCACTCTATGATCTACTCCTCCAACTAGGTCCTATCTCTCAGTAATCCATTCAGCACTCAATGGATTGATCCACTAATGAGGTCAGAGCCCTCAGGATCAAATCACTCCCTCAAAGCCCCACCTCTGAGCTCACCAGACTGGAGAGCCTTCCAGAGCCATAGAGATGGCAGCATTCGCTCCCTTCCCCTCACTAACGCGGGGCCTGGTCTGGAGAGACACATCTCCTTCCGTCCCTGTTCATTTGTGTAACGACAGCGAGCACTTCCCCTGGGCCAGGTGCTGTTCCTGGCAGTGGGCTGCAGGTGGACAGGCACCTCCACCGCTGGTGCCGCACCAGGCCTTGGCTTCTGTGCTGGGCGGTCTCAGGTCCAGTGCCTGGGCCTCCCCGTCCTGCCTGGGTCTAGAAGCGGCCTGGGGTCCTGAGTGTCTACAGCCACAGGGGCGCACTGACGAGCCCCTGTCCCTCCCCACCTGCCCATCTCCAGATCCCGGCTGTCCACGACTTTGGCCTGTTCATGTCTCTCATTGTGTCCTGCTGCTGGCTGGCCGTGCTCTTCACCATGCCTGCAGCCCTGGGCCTCTGGAGCCTTTATGTGGCGCCGTTGGAGAGCTCCTGCCAGACCAGGTGAGCCGGGCTGCATCCTCCCCGCCCTGAGTAGCCACAGCCGGCCTCCGGGGGGGCGCTCAGCACACCACCCTCTCTTCCAAGAGCCTTTGGGGGTCTTCATTGAGCACCTTCTGTATGCCCAGTCCTGGCTAGACAGGGAACAAGAGAGGGAGAAGATGCTCCTGTCCGTTAGTCACTGTTCATGAGCACCTGTGTGTCAGGTATGGGCACAGCACTTTTGCAGAAGATCTTGTGATACCACCAGTTCCCGCCAAGAACCCTAGGAGCTGGGTCCTCTCTCTGTGCCCACTGTACAGGTGGGAAAGCCAAGGCGGGGGACGTCAGGAAGCTTTCTTGACGTCACCCATTTAGCAGGCAGCAGGGCCAGGATTTAAACCCGGGAACGCGTGGCCGGATCCCGTGCCCTTGATCCCGTTAAGGTTCTCAATTCTCATCTTATGGACACACCATCTTTCAACGTAGCGAGCCATGCGCAGCGACAGATGGGTCCGGAGTTGCTGCTGGAGGCTGTTGGGGGGTGTCCTGGGCCTGGTGGTTGGGGAAGATGGAGAGGGAGGGATGGAAAGGGGGAGAGGGGGTCAGATGGAGTCAGGCTTGGCTGGCTGCCTGGGGTTAGGAGTACCGCGGGCTGTTGGAGGGTCTCTGGGGTTGGGGTAAAGCAGGCACAGGACTTGTTTGATGGTGTTGGGTCCATGCTGATGCCCATCTGACCATGGTCAGAGAGGAGCTAGAGGGAGATGAGCGCCCACAGTAGACGCCTCAGCTCTTCCCCCTCGCACCCTCTCCCAACGGGGCTGCCGCATGTGGTGGTGCAGGTTGGGCACTGCACAAGCGCCCTAGCTGAGGCTCTGATGTCTGCACTGTGGACACTGAGATTGATGCTTGACTATTGACTCTTTCTATGACAGTTTTGTGACATAGAAGCAGAGCGTCTTGGGGAAAGAGCACTTTTTTTTTTCAATGTCCACAGGGATGCCAACCAGGAGTGTGTGTTCCTCAGTAGTCTTATTGGACACAGTAGTCTTCCTGGACAGTCAGATTTGGGATTGGCAGCTGTGGAACCTCAAGCGGGTCACTCAACCACTCTGTGCCTCAGTTTCCTTTTTTGTAAAACATGCATAACCACTACGTAGGTGTCCTGTGAGGATTAAGTGAGATCATCTGCATAGGGCTGATAGCCCACTGCCTGGCACGCAGCGCTCATGAGTGTTAGCCATGTGGAGTATTCTTGTCCCTTTTCTCCCCCACATTCACCCCAGCTGGATCCTCAGCCATGCGGGCCACCCCTCCCGCAGGCCCTGCGTCCCTGGTGCTGGCTTCCCGAGTTTGAGTTGGTGTTAGAGCCCCAGGACCCTCAGCAGCAGAGGAATGGCTGCCTGCTCTGGTCCCCTTGGTGTGCCGACCGCCATGTGTTGTCACCCCCTCTTCCTGGATAATGTCTCCTGTCACATTCATCTCCCCAGAGGAGGACTGGCAGCTGAGGGTGGATGGTACTAGAAAGAATTCAGGTGACCAGCTCCTAAAAGCCTGGTGCTCATTCCAAGTGATACGTCGTCAGTGGTGTGCCCATGTGAGCCCAAGGCTACTCTCTCCGTAGCTGCCACCAGAAGTGCGGCCGCAAGAGCTCCTTGCACTTCCCTGGGGACGTGTTTGCCGCTCCCGAGAGGGCTGGGGGCAGCCCCGCCCAGGGCCCCATCCCCTACCTGGACGACGACATCCCCTTGCTGAATGTGGAGGAGGAGCCAGGTGAGAGCTGGTGCTGGCCTGGGGCCACCCCTGCCAACATGGTAAGCCTCGACGGGATGGTTTAGGGACAGGCTGGTCCCCAGACGGGGCTGGACAGGACACCTTGGGGACCCTCACCCAGCACGTGGGCTTCCCTGGAGAGGGCATCGTAGACCAGGAGGGCTTTGACTTGGGCTTTGACAGGCCTCCCTCTGCCCTGGCAGTGTCGCTGGAGCTGGGAGATGTGTCCCTGGTATCTGTGCCCCCCGAGGGCCTGCGGCCAGCTCCAGGCAGGGGCAGCCGGGGCCAGCTCCTCGTGCAGCTGCAGGAGCTACTGCACCACTGGGTCCTGTGGTCAGCCGTCAAGAGCCGCTGGGTGATCGTGGGTAAGTGCCTCGCTCCCTGCCCCCACCCCGTCTCGCTCTGCCCCCTCGAAGGAGCTTGGGGAAGACCCCTGCAGGAACACGCAGGCTTGGGGAGCCCGCCTCCTCCTGCAGGTGAACTGGAGGTTGGAGGCCCAGGCTGGAGCCTCGCTCGCTCTCAGTGTAGACCGCAGCTGGTCCTGCCGTAGCCTGTGCTTATCCGGGACCTGCTACTTGCCTCACGTTGGTCACACGGGGCCGCGGAGCAGAGCACTAATGCTTGGCCCTGGAGTTAGCCCAGCTTGGCTGAGTGGGAATCCCAGTCCCGCCACCTGTTCTCCGTGACCTTGGCTCCGCCAGTCAGCCTGACGCTCACGTTCCTGTAATAGATGGTAAGAATAGCATCTAGCAAGACAGCTAGAGGGAATGTGATCGTGAATATAAAGGCCTTAGCAGAGCCGGGCATGGTGGCGCACGCTTGTAATCCCAGCACTTTGGGAGGCTGAGACAGGAGGATCGCAGGTTCTCGGTCAGCCTCAGCAACTTGTGAGGCCCTCCGCAACTTAGACCCTGTTTCAAAATAAAAGAATAGCCGGGCGTGGTGGCACATGCTTATAATCCCAGTACTTTGGGAGGCGGAGACCAGAGGATCCGGGTTCGCGGCCAGCCTCAGCTCTCTCTCTCTCTCTCTCTCTCTCTCCTTAGTGAGGTCTCCGCAACTTCGTGAGACCCGGTTTCAAAATAAAGTATAAAAAATAGGGCCAGGGGTGTAGCGCGGAGGTAGAACGCCCCTGCATTCAATCCCCAGTACTGCAAAAAAAAAAAAAGAGTAAAATAGGGCTGGGGGTGTAGCTCGGAGGTAGAACGCCCCTGGGTTCAATCCCCAGTGCCACAAAAATTTAAAAAAAAATGAAATAAAGGCCTTAGCAGCGCGTGGCATACAGAAAGTGCTCAATAAGTGCTCACTGCTGTCATCACCTTCAACAGTGTTAGAGCTGGGCGCGGCCAAGTGGTTCTCACCAGGAGTGTAGCTTAGAGTCAGACCCACGTGGCTCCCCATGTGGCAGCCACCCCCTGCCCCAGAGGACCCGGCCCTAACAAGCGACACTTACAGGCCGGCAGTCTGGGCCCTGCCCGCTCCCTTGGCGCCTCCTGTCCCCGGTCCTGAGAGCAGCTGTCACCAGGCTGGGGCCCCGCCTAGCACAGCGTCCTTCCTCGCAGGGCTCTTCGTCTCCATCCTCATCCTGTCCCTGGTGTTCGCCAGCCGGCTCCGCCCCGCCAGCCGGGCCCCACTGCTCTTTCGGCCCGATACCAACATCCAGGTGCTGCTGGACCTCAAGTACAACCTGAGCGCGGAGGGCATCTCCTGCATCACCTGTTCAGGTGAGGGGGTCCAGCCGGCAGGTCGCCACCTTCTTTGGTGTCTGGGCAGCAGACTGTAGGCCTGAGAGGTCCGAGCTCAGGGCTCCCCGTCACCGTGTGACCTCAGGCATGTCACACTTGCTTCTGAGCCTCAGCGTCCCCGCCTTTCATTAAACAAATACTTCATGGGTGCTGCTGAGCGCTGGCTCCAGGGAGATGCCATGGGCAGGGGGACAGGCTTCCCAAGCTCTGCGAGTCCTCATTCCAGCGTTAGGGACAGGCTGCTGTTGTGGTAGGCGTACGCTTTGGTGGAGGAAGAACAGGGTGCCTTGGGGGCACAGTATCGTGGAAGGCTTCCTGGAGGAGGAGGTGTCTACTGCTGAGACTTGAAGAATGGGAAGGAGTGAGTAGGCAGGGATGGGAGGGGAAAGAAGTTAGCCAGATGGGGAGGGTGGGGGGGAGGGTCAGGGGCAGAGGGCAGCAGTGGGGAAGAGCAGGGCCCAGTCAGAGAGGTGGTGCAGGAGCCAAGGTCGGGCAGGTGGGCTAAAGTGGGGAGTCTGGATTTTATTCTAGTTGTCCCTAGAAACTAGTGGAGGGATTTGAGCAAAGGAGGGCCGTGAGCGAGTGCCCGGGGGCTGTGTGGAAATAGATCGGAAGGCTGGGCTGGGAGACCAGGTGGAGGCTGGTGCAGGGGGGCTGGGGCCAGCATGCTGACGGTGCCCTGGAGTCACGAGGGGTTTAGGGTGAGTTAGTTTCCATAGGACGTGGTGATGGAGCCCGTGTCAGATGAGCAAGGAGGGGGGGTTATGGTGTTCCCTTCCCTCGCCCTTGTCAAGGGGAGCCGAGGTCACAGGTGGGTGAAGTCAACCCAGCAGCAGACCGCTCTGCTGGGCAGGTAGAGACGAGAGCGAGGATGCTCGGATGAGCAACCCCAGCTCCTGGGAGAAGAGCTGCCGACGGCTGTAATTGCTTTCATTTAATTAGGGCGGTGTTCAGATTAACCTGGCTTTCCCCCTGCTCATGGCATTAGCCAAATGCATGATAATCGACTGCAGCTCCGAGAGGTGCCCGAGGAGTCCCTCGGAATCAGAGCCCGGCCACGTCCCCAGCTCCTGCGCCCCTGCCTGGGCACAGAGCTCCGCGCTCACAGCTACCTCGGCCTCCTGCCCCCTTGGGACCTGGCTCCCAGGTCACAGGTGGACAAACCCGAGGGTGATCTCAGAGCTCCTGAACACCATCCGGGGGAGAGCCAGGCCCCGAGCCAGCGCCGGCCGCTACGCCTCTGATCTCTCTGAAGCAGCGATCTCTCTTAGAGGGACCCTTCGGATTCTCACAAAGAGGGCTTCACCTAGAAGGGGCGGCCACGGCCAGGCCCTGACAGGGCTCCGCTCTCCTGGCCTGTGCCTGTCTCCCGCTGCTCTCTCCTCTATCAAGTGGAATTAATAATAATGACCTCCTGGGGTTGCTGTGAGGACAGACACATTCAACGCGTAAAGATTCTCTCGTTAAAAACCTTAGCCAAGCCGGGCGTGGTGGCGCACGCTTGTAATCCCACTACTTGGGAGGCTGAGACTGGAGGATCCAGGTTCGCGGCCAGCCTCAGCTACTTAGGCCTCTGCAACTCAGTGAGACCCTGTTTCAAAATAAAGAATAAAAAATAGGGCTGGGGGTGTAGCTTGGAGGTGAATGCCCCTGGGTTCAATCCCTAGTACCGCAAAAAGAAAAAGACAAACAAACCAACAACAACAAAAAACCTTAGCCAGGAGGCGTGGGGGCATGCACCTAAATTTCAGTGCTTGGGAGGCTGAGACAGGAGGATCACAGGTTCAAGTCCTGCCTCAGCAACTTAGTGAGACCCTCTGCAACTTAGTGAGGCCCTATCTCAAAATAAAAAATAGGGCTGGAGGTGTAGCTCAGAGGTAGAATGCCCCTGAATTCAGCCTCCAGTAACAATAACAACTAAAACACAAAACCTCATCCACCACTTGCACAAAACAGGCCAACGCCTCATCTCTGCCAATCAATAACACCATTCCCACCTGCTCCCATAGTTGAGCACTTCTCACATGCCAGACACGTGACATCCTGTTTCATTCTTCAGCCCTCTCGGGGAGGTGCAGCATTGTCTCTGCCTGACAGGGAAACTGAGGCACAGAAGGGACAAGTAGGGAGGGTGCCAGCCTGTCTTTCTCTGGGGAGGCCTGGCCCAGAGAATAAAATTCAGTATTGGATGTTTTTGTCAGTTGTCCAGTCTTTTCAGACCCCTGACCTTCCCCCCAGTCCCCGGGCCCACCAGGGATCCCAGCCTCTGCCCTTGGCCCACGGGCGCAGCCAGGGAGGCCCTGCTGCCCCTGACGCGGGGCGGGGGCAGGTCTGTTCCAGGAGAAGCCACACAGCCTGCAGAGCAGCATCCGGACGTCCCTGGAGAAGAAGAAGCGAGGCTCGGGGGCCCCCTGGGCCAGCCGGCCTGAGGCCACCCCACAGGGTGAGTGCTGGGCCGGGGTGTCGGGGAGTCCTCCTTGGTGCCAGGTGTGGGGCCCTGAACCAGGAGGACATGAAATTCGCTCTCGATTCTCCTGCAGGAACAAGAGCCTGTGTTCTTAGGTCACCGTGGAGGGGCTGGGTGTGGGGTGAGCTCGGGGCCCTCGCTCACCATCCCAGCAGCTCTCATAGGCCAGAACTCTGGGCTTCTCCTGCCACCCCAGCCTGGCCCGTGGTGCTCCCTGAACCCGTCCTGGCCCCCAGAGCCATCCTGAGTGCTGGGAGGGGCAGCTGGAGCTCAGGAGGCTGGCTTTCCCTGCTAGGGTCTCCATCAGAGGGGACACGTGCGCTGTGGGAAGGCACCCCCGTGGGGCAGTTGTGCCTGTCTCTGTCACCCATGGCATCCTCCCCACCTGTGTTGCCACCGTGGTCATCATCGGCACCAGCCCGCTGTTCTCACGGCGGCCCCATCGATGGCATCGCTACCCTAGTCCATCTCTGTACGCCTTCACCACGACTTCTCCCATCACCATCGTCCCCTCTGTCCACGCCACCACCCCACCCCCTCTGTTGCTCCCAGGATCCGGCCCAGCACGTGGCGATGAGCCCGAGGTCAGGGTACAGAGCCAAAGGTGGGCTGCTCAGGGTCCAAGGCTGTCGCGATGACCGTCCACTCCTCTTCCGTCCCTCATTTGTCCCTAGGCTCTGTGGGCACCGTGTACGTCTCCAAAGCGAAGAGTAAAGGCCACCCGGCTGTCTACAGGCTCTCCCTCAATGCCAGCCTGCCCGCCCCTTGGCAGGCCATGTCCCCCGGGGATGGAGAGGTGCCCTCCTTCCAGGTGAGCCTGGGCTGTCAGGAAGTGAGCTGCCGCGGCCAGGGAGGGGCCCTCGGTGCCACACATAGGGAGGGGAAGCGGGATCCTCAAAGACGGAGCTGCAGCAGGTAGATGAGGGCCACTCCCATGCCAGCCGGCTCTGTGGCAGGGGCCTGCAGAGTGTGGCTAGCATGGGCTTCAGGTTAGCCAGTCCTGGCTCTGCCGTGTGTGACCTGTATGACTCTGGGCAGATTACTTCACCTCTCTGAGCCTCAATTTCTTCATCTGTGAAACGGGGATATAAAAAGCAGTAGCCAGCCAGGCGTGGTGGTACACACCTGTAATCCTAGTACTTGGGAGACTGAGACAGGAGGATCTCAGGTTTGAGGACAGCCTCAGCAACATAGTGAGACTCAGCAACCTAGGAGACATTTTCAAAACAAAGTTAAAAGGGCTGGGGGTGTAGCTCAGAGATAGAATGTCCTTGGGTTCAATCCCCAGTACCAAAAAAAAAAAATCAAAGTAGCAGCCAGCGCTGTCGGAGGCGCATGCGCAGGCGGTGAGGCCTGAGCAGTCCATAATCTGGAACTCAGTACATGCGCAGCACGTGGCAGCCCTTGGTTCATCTTGTTTTTGGCAGCTGCTCTAGCTCCCAAGAATTCTTCCCCAGGCCAGCCCAGCTCTCCGGTTCCCCTCAGAGGGTCATTGGTTTCTTGAACACGTTGTGCCTCCAGGTGACAGTTACTGTGTCAACTTGCATGGCCCGGGTCTGTTTCCACTTGGAAGATGAGGACCCCGAGGCTTTCCTGACTCAGCCTTAGGAGCTTTCCTTCCAGCTTAACACGTGGCCACCTCCCGAGCCCTCCTTGAGGTTTGGGCGTAAACGTCCCCCTCGCACAGAGCCCTTCCTGGCCTCCCTTCTCGGGGCGCCCTCCTGTTCCCCGGCCATCGCCCTGACTATCCGAACCCAGCTCTTGCCAGGACCCGGGGTGTCCTCACCGTCAGCTCTGAGGGCAGGGAGGTGCCCACCCCGCTCACTCCCGCGTCCCTGGAGCCTGGCACAGGACAGGTGCTCAGCGAGCAGCGGGGGAAGGGAGAAGCGAGGCTCAGAGAGGAAAGCGTTTCCCTGGTTTTTAAACTCCAGCCCAGAACTCCTGAGCCTCTGCTGGGGGCTCTGTCCCCCCACTCTGGGCGCTGGGACGGGCAGGACCTGTGGAGGGCGGGGACAGGCCCTGAGGCCAGGCCAGGCCCAACACCTCCCCCAGTCACGTGTCTTGTCTCTGTCGATCCACTGCTCAGGTGTATAGAGCGCCTTTTGGTGAATTCACCAAGAAGCTGACCGCTTGTATGTCTACAGTAGGGCTGCTCCAGGCCGCGAGCGCCTCCCGCAAGTGGATGGTGACGGCCTTGGCCTGCGACGCCAAGCGGGGCTGGAAGTTTGACTTCAGCTTTTACGTGGCCACCAAGGAGCAGCAGCACACCCGGTAACAGAGGCTTGCAGATAAGCCCTTTCCGCCAGCCAGCCCCCTTGGCTTGCCCCACCGATACCCCTCTCTCTCTCTCTCTCTCTCTCTCTTTCCCTTTCTCTCTCTCTTGTCACATGAGGGAGGCCAGCAGACACTTCAAGGAACCCCTATTTCCACACACCTATTCAGATGTCTCTGCTCAGGACGGGGGAGTGGGGCCATTGGCATAGATGACAGGCCCGTGATCTGTCCCCCGCCACCCTCTGCCGCTTTCCCTCCTGACAGCTCCGTAGGATCACGGTGGCCATCTTACAGCTCCTTAGGCACATTTCCACCCCAGGCCTTTGCATTCACCGTCCCCTCTACCCAGAATGCTCTCCCAGCTCCTCAAGTGGTTGATGTCTCGAGATTCAGGTCCCAAATGTCACCTCCTGGAAGAGATTGACCCTGAGCAGAACTCCCACCCCATGCCCACCCCAAGTCGCCCGGCCCGGTCTCTTCACGCATCCCCTTTGTCGCCACCTGCAGTTACTCTGACCTGGCACGTGATCTGATCACCCCCAGGAGGATGTCCACATAAGCAGGGGTCCCTTGGGGGTCTGTGCTTGCCGTGCCAGCACCACGCTTGCCGTCCGGCATGTGGCAGGTGCCCAGTAAACACTCGATGAATGAATGAGTTCCCCCGCCTCCTCTCCAGGGCACTTACCCACACTCTGAATATGTATTTAATTCTGAAAATGTTTACTTACTATCCGCCCTCCCTTAGACTGGGAGGGAGGGAGGGAGGGAGGGGGACTGCCTGCGTCCCCGCCTGGGGCCTGGCATGAAGCAAGTGCCCGTGTTTGTTGAAGGAGAGGCTGTGTTCTCCGCCTCGCGGGGTCCTGAGCCAGCTGGGGGCATCTGGTCCCAGGTCTCATTCCCCATGCCGCGAATACGGCCTCCTGATCGTTTACGCAGTGAGACTGTGCTGACCCGGGCTCTGTCCACCGGTCCATTTAACACACATTGAGCACCCCGTGTGACGCCCGTGCCGGGGCTGGGGAGGTGGTGTTGAACAGACAGACGTAGCTGCTGCCCTCGGGCCATCTAGCGGGAGACAGGCAGCTAACAAGTAAACAGCAGTGTCATTACAAATTACCACACGTGCTTGGAAAGCAATAGCCCAGCTCCTGCAGTGCTAGAAGATGGCAGTGCTGGGCCCCGCACTGTGACACGGGGACTGTGATCTCTGACCGGAGACTGGCTTCAGGGTCCCGAGCACCCACACCAGGCTGAACTCCATCTGGGCAAAGGGGTGCAGTTTGGAGGCAGCAGGTGACCCAGACGGCTCTTGCTGGGTCCTTTCCAGCCAGGCACTCGTTGTCTTGGGGGGTGGGGAGTCCCTTTACCTGTCCTCTCTCTTTTTATTTATTTATTTTTGGTACTGGGGATTGAACCCAGGGGCGTTCTACCTCCAAGCCACACCCCCAGCCCTTTATATATTTTATTTTGGAAGAGCCTCACTATGTTACTGAGGCTGTCCTCGAACTTGCAATCCTCCTGTCTCAGCCTCCCAAGTATTAGAGTTACAGGCATGAGCCACCCCATCCATCTGCCTGTCTTCTCTTGAGCTTGCTTTGCGCCCCTACCACAGTGGCCAGGGGCCAGTCAGGCTCTCGGATGAGTCTAAACATTCTAGAAAGAACTCTGAGCTACATCAGGTCCAGCGGTCAGCAAGCTGTTTGGCCACGGAACCCTCGCTGCAAACAGACCTTGAGGCTCCTCGGCCCTTCAGGTTGAGGTGGCCCGGGGCTGCTGAGCAGGGACACCAAGGCTGCCCTGGGCCCCTCCTGGACCCTCACACTCCTGGGGGACAGCCTGAGGAATACTGATCTCCCCGCTGCCGTGCCGCCTGTGGGAGGCTGAGGGCCAGAGGGGAAGGGCTGAAACGGGGGTCAGAGGGCCACCTCAGCAGGGACAAGACCAGTGCAGGCCTGCAGACCCCAGCCCTGGGCGCCTCTGCGCCACCTGAGACCACATCCCCGTGCTGCGGGAGCCCAGGTATCCCTTGCTGCCTCCCAGCCCTGGGCACGGCCGTGCTTGCCTCGGACTCCTGGCCTCTCCAGCCTCAGCCCTGGCCTCCCTTGCCTCCACAGGAAGCTGTACTTCGCACAGTCCCACAAGCCCCCCTTCCACGGACGCGTGTGTGTGGCGCCTCCCGGCTGCCTGCTCAGCTCCAGCCCCGACGGGCCCACCAAAGGCTTCTTCTACGTGCCTAGCGAGAAAGGTACTCGTGGGGGCGTTGCGGGGGTCCTTGGGAGCCTGGGTGCCCCCGCCCTTACTACGCTGACTCCCCTCTGCAGCATCCAAGGCCCGCCTCTCGGCCACCTTCGGCTTCAACCCCTGCGTGAACGCGGGCTGCGGGAAGCCCGCGGTGCGGCCGCTGGTCGATACGGGGGCCATGGTCTTCGTGGTCTTTGGCATTGTTGGCATCAACCGCACCCGGCAGGTGGACAACCATGTCATCGGAGACCCGGTACGCGGGCCCACGAGTGCCAACCCCTCACACGCCCTCTCAGCTCCTTAACAGCTCCTCCAGCCCAAATAGCACCCCCCGGCCCTGAGGGGACCCCGTTCCTCTGGAGGGCTGAGCAGGGCTGCAGAGGCCCCTGGGAATCTGGGTGCATTGTCAGACCTGTGCTGGCTGCCTGTCTGCATGAGGGGCTGGCGTGCAGATGAGGGCCAGTGCGGAGTCCTCCCTGGCCAGCCTTGGGCGTGGCACTCCCCGCCCCACTGTCCCCTTCCCTTTGCTCGTGTTCGTGTCCTGAACTGGGCTCTGAAGCTTTTGAAGGCGCTGGTTGGGCTGGGACAAGGCCTGGGCTGCTCGTTAACGAGCACTGATGGCTTCTGGTAGAAAGGCCCGGTGGACACACCTGCCCTAAGTCACAGCCGGGTGGGGGGTCCAGGAACGACTGAGCGACCTAGGTCAGAAGCTAGGTGGAGGAGAGCAGGTGTGTGTCCGGTCCAGATGGAGTCTGCAGGTGTTGAGTAGTTCAGGACAGGTAGGATGTGGCTGCCTGGGAGGGAGAAAAGCAGGGAATCCAGCGAGGACATTGAGAGGAAGAGCAGGGGAGAGCAAGGGGCCTGCAGGGTGGGCAGGGACGGGGCAGAGGTGCTGCAGGGGCAGGCAGAGCGGGGTCAGTGTGGACAGTGGGCGGCCATGCAGAGGGCTGTGACATGATGGTGACAGGGTGGCAGGGAGCTCCTGCAGGTCTTGCCCCAGGGGTGGGTGGAAGCAGAGCCCAGGACCACAGCTCCGTCTCACTGAGCCGCCTGGCCGGCTGTGTCTCCTTGGGAAAGGGCAGCGTGGTCTACGACAGCAGCTTTGACCTCTTCAAAGAAATCGGGCACCTGTGTCGCCTCTGCAAGGCCATCGCGGGCAACTCGGAGCTGGTGAAGCCGGGCGGGGCCCAGTGCCTGCCCTCAGGTGTGTGGAGCAGAGAGCCAGGCCATCGAGGGAGGATGGGCTGGGGAGGCTGCGGGGCCGCAGTCCATGGGGGGACAGCCCAAAGAACACGTGCCGGGTGTGTGGACGCCTTTGCAGATGCATCTGTGCTTGAGTGCATCCACGCTGGGGCTCGCGGGCTGTACTGCTTCACAGATGGGTGCAGGCTTGTGCACAGGCAGGAATGGTGTGCAGGTGCATGTGTGCAGCGTGCAGGCACACCTGCAGGAGGAGCTTTTCCCAAACGGGGGCGTGGCTAGGGGCTGGCCCACCGATAACCTGCCTGAGGTCGTGCTGCAGCTGTCCCCAGAGGGCCCCAAACGGCACTTTCCAGCCCAGCGGCAGGTGCATGTTGTAGGTCTCTTAATGATGCTGCCAGTGGTTACACCCCCTTGAGAACCTGGGAGGCGGGTGAGCGTGTGCACGGTGTGAGAGGGTGGGGACGGCCACTCTTCTGGTCCCCACCTCCCTCTTGCTTCTCCCCGCAGGCTACAGCATCTCCTCCTTCCTGCAGATGTTGCACCCGGAGTGCAAGGAGCTGCCCGAGCCCAACCTGCTGCCGGGGCAGCTGTCCCACGGGGCGGTGGGCGTCAAGGAGGGCCGCGTGCAGTGGATCTCCATGGCCTTCGAGTCGGTGAGCCCGGGCGCCCCGCTGGGCACCGCGCAGTGCTTGCCTTGGGCCAGCGTGTCCTCTGATCCCCAGACCAGACCGGGACCCCAAGGCTTCTGCCTGAGGTCACACGGTTAGTGGGTGTCAGTGTGAAGCATCACACCAGGTTGAGGGCTGCAGAGTTCTCCCCTTCCTGCCCTGCAGGCTGCCAGCAGCTCCTCCACCCGCCTCCCTCCCCACCAGCCAGAGCTTACGTGGTTTTGCAGCTGTCGAGCTGTACGGTCTGGTGGGAAGCCAGACCCATGGGCCCTGGTGACGGGTCTCCCCAGCAGAATTGGGTCAGTGAGATAACACAGAAGAAAGTTCCAGAGTGGGCCAAGCGCTGTTTCCTTTATTCATCGTTCCACAACCCGGGGGCACCCGGGCAGGGCCGGCCACTGTGAACCAGGCAGGCTGCTCCTGCCCTCAGAGACTCAGCACATTGCCAGGCAGTGACAAGAGCTATGATGGGGGTGCACCGGGTCTTGGGAGCCAGAGGATGCCCATCTTGGGTATGGAGGAAGGCTTCCCAGAGGAGACGGGGCCCTGGCAGCCTGGGGCGGAGTGGGTGCTGGCTGTGCAGGCAGAGGGAGTGGGACAAGAGCAGGGGTCCCGGGAGCTGCAGGTGGTTCTAACGAAGGCCGAGGCCGTGCGAGCTCATTTGAGACTGGACTGTCACACCCCTCATGACACACTCCCTCGTCGGCCACAGAGCAGAGCAGCCATCCCTGGGAAGGGTTAGCCAGCCACAGCCCTTGCCCATCTCACGGGCTCGTGTCCCCACAGACCACCTACAAGGGCAAGTCCTCCTTCCAGACCTACTCGGACTACCTGCGCTGGGAGAGCTTCCTCCGGCAGCAGCTGCAGACCTTCCCCGAGGGCTCGGCCCTGCGCCGCGGCTTCCAGACCTGCGAACACTGGAAACAGATCTTCATGGAGATCATAGGCGAGTGAGCCCGGCCCGCTCCCGGCCGCAGCGGGGGCCACACGGGCAGCCGGGGCAGCGAGGGCCCGTCCCTCCACACTGCCATCCTCAGACATGGCCAAGAGCCCTGGTGACACTTGATACGGCCACTGGGCCGCGGATCAGAAGCCAGAGTTTGGGTCTCGCCTGCTTGGGCGCCGCATCGTGTGCTCTTGAACTTGGCCACCTACAAAGTAACCAGGGGCCATTGACAGCTGTCAGTTAAGAGCCCTGTCTAGGTGCTGGGTCCGTGCAGAGCCTGACCTGTTAGCTCCTGAACTCTGCTTTAACTCCTGCCTGTGGGGCATGACCTGCTGTCCCCTCAGAGAAGCTCAGGGAGGTCACGGGCTCAGAGAGGCATAGCCTCTGGGCTGCGGGGTGAGGGGAGGCCTCCCCTGAGGCCCTGTTCTCCCACCTTGCAGGGGTGCAGAGCGCCCTGTACGGCCTGGTCCTCTCCTTGCTCATCTGTGTGGCTGCAGTGGCCGTGTTCACCACCCACATCCTGCTGCTGCTGCCCGTGCTCCTGAGCATCTTGGGTACGTAGGCGAGGGGGCGACGGGCCAGGCCAGTGGGGATGGGAACAGGCG
This sequence comes from Glis glis, assembly GCA_004027185.1. Taxonomy (NCBI): domain Eukaryota; kingdom Metazoa; phylum Chordata; class Mammalia; order Rodentia; family Gliridae; genus Glis; species Glis glis. The sequence continues at coordinate 4,414 of PVJS01019087.1, read as the reverse complement.
GGGTCTCCCTGGTGGCCTCAAGTTAGCACGTTCCTCTAAATCCTGACTCTCCGGTCTCCTCAGCGGAGGCTTTACGACCATCCCCACCCCAAGCAGAAAGACCCTCTGCTGGGTGCCGCCCGTGACAGTGGCTCACAGGACTGTCCTCTGCACTAGTGTCTGTCCCCAAGAGGAGCCAGGTGTTCCTTGTAGCAGTGTTTGTCTCAGTGACATGTGGCTACACCTGTCTCCTCCATTGTCCCCCCACTTCCCTCTGGCCCTGGCACCTCATCCCTCCTGTCATCCAGGGTAGGGCTCTGACTCTAGGCGTCCCTATTCCCTGGGGCCCTCCAGCGCCCTGTGGGTGGGGCTGGGTCCAAGCTGCCTCCTGCTGCCCCCGCAGGCATCGTGTGTCTCGTGGTGACCATCATGTACTGGAGCGGCTGGGAGATGGGCGCCGTGGAAGCCATCTCCCTGTCTATCCTGGTCGGCTCCTCCGTGGATTACTGCGTCCATCTGGTAGAGGGCTACCTGCTGGCTGGGGAGAACCTGCCCCCCCACCAGGCCGAGGTGAGCACCCTCCTGCCTTACCGCCCTCCCCGTGGCTCTTCCCCCGCCTCAGCGTAATAGAGGGACCCCAGGGACAGCTGGATACCTTGGTACCCAGCCCCATGCAGGCGTGTGCTAGGGTTCTAGGCTTATCAGTGCTGGTCCTGGCATGGGGTGGGGGCGTTCCAGCCAGGACCCTGAGGCCAGCCCTTTATGGCTTATGACCATCTGTGGGCCTGGTGAAGTTTGGGGGTTTTTTTCCCTAGTTTGGAATTATACCGGTCTGGAGACATTCATAAATATGTAAAAATTAAGTCAGTTACACATTAACTGCTTTTGGTCAAAAGAACAAAATGGTTCTGATCAGGGCTCCCATCTGTGAGGACCAGCAGTGCAGATGCGCGTGTCCAGGCGCCCTAGCAGCATTTAACATGCCGCGCCGGTGCCACGTAGAGAGGGACCCAGGGCCTGGGCGCTGCTGGCTTCAGGCGGCGGCGTGTCCACGCTCCAAAGCCAGGCCCCGGGCGGGTGGGCGGTCCCCAGAAGACACCCGCCCCAGCTCTTGCTCTCCGCTGTCCAGGATGCCCACTCGCAGCGCCAGTGGCGGACGCTGGAGGCCGTGCGGCACGTGGGCGTGGCCATCGTGTCCAGCGCCCTCACCACGGTCATCGCCACCGTGCCGCTCTTCTTCTGCATCATCGCCCCGTTCGCCAAGTTCGGCAAGATCGTGGCGCTCAACACGGGCGTGTCCATCCTCTACACACTCACCGTCAGCACCGCCCTGCTGGGCATCATGGCCCCCGGCTCCTTCACCCGGACCAGGACTTCCTTCTTCAAGGCCCTGGGTGCCGTGCTGCTGGCGGGGGCCCTGGGGCTGGGTGCCTGCCTCGTGCTCCTGCGCAGCGGCTACAAGATCCCCCTGCCCAGTGGGGCAGCCCTATAGCCCTGCACCTGTCCTGACTCGTGGCCTGGCACGTGAGACCAGCCAGGCACTCTGACCCTGGAGGCTTTGTTTCCCGGCCTGGCCCAGCAGGCGCCCACACTGCGTGGACCACACCACCTTTGTCACAGCCAGAACACGAGCTGGGGCTGAAGCTGGCTGCCACCCGGCCCCATGGGGCTGCAGCATCCTCGCCCGGCTCCGCCCCAGGGTAGAAGTGACCAGCCCCCTCCCATGCCTGGTCACCACGGGCCGGTCATTTCCCAGGGGTCTCCTCGCACACTGCCTCAGCGCTCACAGCTTTCTAGGGTGGGGACTTTGGGGCCTCCATTCTACAGATGTGGAGACTGAGACACCAAGAGTAAAGGGACTGCCCTGTGCCTGGGTCAGAGCCAGAGCTGCCTGGGGCCTTGCAGGAAGAGCACAGTGGGTCCAAGGACAGGGGCCTAGCTCCCTGTCCCCTCCTCCCCTCCCCCACAGCTTTGCGTGACCAGTGCTGGATGCTCCGTGGTCCTCCCCAGGCACCCGGGCCACTGAGGACAGAGGGACCCGGCTCGGGGTTGTGCATGACCTATCCCCGACCCCAGCCTCGGGGACTCCTCTGTAAGACCCTCCCCGGGGTCTGCGGGGCCCAGCAAAGCCTTCCTCTCAGATCCAGGCCCCCTCTCCCACCTGACATCAAGAATGAGGTTTTGGGGGGCGGCCCCTGTGGGGAGGAGCTGGCCGCCTGCTCACGGCAGATGGTTCCTATTAAAGTGAAATGAAACTGCAGACCGCTGCTATTAACACGAGCATTTTTAGCATCGCTGGCTCCATCATACTCTTAAAGTTGAAATACCTCAGTGCTGTTGGCGGCCCAGCCAGGCCTGGCACGGGGCGGCACTACAGCTTGATGGGAATGGAGGAGGGCGGAGGTGTCCGACCCTCCTGGCAACAAGGTCACAGAGTGCTCTGGGGCCTCCCCATGGGGGGTGGAGCTCAAGGGGTGCTTCTGTCTTTATGAGGATGACCGGCTCCACAGTTGGGACATGTTTGAGCGCCTTCTGAATGCCTGGCATTGTGTCAGGCACTGGCCTCTTCCTGGGGGACAGATATCGCCCCCTGGGCATTATGAAGCTGGACATAGTCTGAGCTGGGACCAATCCCTGAAGATGAGAAAGAAATCCAGGGTGGAGCCGGGCATGGTGGCGCACGCCTGTAATCCTAGTACTTGGGAGGCTGAGACTGGAGGATTGCAGGTTCGAGGACAGCCTTAGCAAATAATGAGAATTTTTTTTTTTTTTTGGCGGTACCAGGGATTGAACCCAGGGGCATTCTACCTCCGGGCTACACCCCCAGCCCTAGTTTTTATTCTTTTTTTTTTTTTTTGCAGCACTGAGGATTGAACCCAGGGGCATCCTACATCTAAGCTACACCCCCAGTCCTGTTTTTTATTCTTTATTTTGAAACAGGGTCTCACGAAGTTGCGGAGGGCCTCACTAAGTAGCTAAGGCTGGCCACAAACCCGGATCCTCCAGTCTCAGCCTCCCAAGTACTGGGATTACAAGCATGTGCCACCACACCTGGCTGAGAATTTTTTTTCATCGACCTAGCGAGACCCTGATTCAAAATAAAAAATAAAATAGGACTGGGGATGTACCTCAGACATAGAATGCCCCTGGGTTCAATCCCTAGTGCCACACACAAAAAAAGAAATCCAGATGGTCTCCAGTCCGGCTCACTGGTCACCAGTAAATATTCCCTGGGGGCTGAGGGTACAAGACATGGTCGCCACTGTGTCCCCACCTAGTGTGTGCCTGGCAGGGAGCAGTGCCTGGTATTTGTCGAGGGAATATCAGACCTTTGGATCCACCATCTCTGGTGCTGGGCCGGCACGTGACATAACCTGATGTCCTCAGCTGCCGTTCGTTTCCTGTGGCCACTATGGCAGAGCAGGTCCATCCGCGTGGCTTACCCAGCAGACGTCGACTCCCCCTGGCTCTGGAGGCTGGATGTCCAACGCCCAGGCGTCGGCAGGGCGGGTTCCTTCTGAAGGTTGGAGGGAGGGTCTCCAGCTGCTGCCGGTTGCCGACCGTTGGTGTTGGTTGACCTGTAGGGACGTGACTCCGGTCTCTGCCTCTGCCTTCACATGGACATCCTTTGTCCTTTCTCTGTGTCTCTGTTCCCATCCTCTTCCGTCTTTATAGGAGGGACACCGGTCACACTGGATTAGGCCCCACCCGAATGACTTCATCTTAACTTGATCAGCTTCGAAGACCCTATTTCCAATAAGGTCACATGCACAGGGACCGGGGCTCGGGACTTCACTACATTCAGGGTGGGGAGCAGTCCATCCATAACAGGGTTCAACACGTCTGCTCACTGGCTAACCTTGAGGAGGAGGTGCTGTCACGCCCAGTTGACATGTGGAAACCGAGGCCCCGAGAGAGCAGCTCGCCCAGCTCCTGCACTGCTGAATGGCCAACCAGAGTTTACAGCCAGCCTGTCCCCAGCCTCTCATTACAGTCGTCACAAAGGCCGATGATGTTCATGGGGCAGTTCGAGGTTTGGTGGTCAGATCGAGGGGCCTCTTCTTACATCTGGAAGGAAGGCCCTCCGGGAGCCCTCGGGGCCAGCCAAGAGCACTGTGGCTGAGCGGAGGGGTCTACCTGGAGCACCGGCCCCAGGGGCAGCTCAGGGCTCAGGTGGGCTGTGCACTGGGGCTGCGTCTGCAGGGTCGGTCCTCTTCCAAATAACCATGGCTGTAGGGAGCGGTGCAGTAGGAGGAGGTTAGGTCAGGGGAGGGGAGGGGACTGGCAAGCTGTCGGGACCCCAACGAGTGCTTAGAAAAAAAGACTGGGGCCGGGCGTGGTGGCGCACGCTTGTAATCCCAGTACTTTGGGAGGTGGAGACTGGAGGATCCGGGTTCGCGGCCAGCCTCAGCTCTCTCTCTCTCTCTCTCTCTCT
>PVJS01019086.1:0-34122 GCA_004027185.1 Glis glis | reverse complement strand
CCGCAAAAAAAAAAAAAAAAAAAAAAAAAGACCACTCACATGGTTCCCTGTCTACTGGTTTCCAGTTTGGTCTTCACAACATGGAATGCAACATGGGAAGACCTGAAACTGGGTATTTACACCCCTGACTAGCTCCCTCTCAGACACCACCATGTCCTATAGCTCCTGCAGGTGGCACACCACAGCTCACACCTCCCAGTTGCTGGGAACCATCTCCTATCCTGTCCTTTAGGCCTAGGTTTGCTCTTCTCTGCTGCTAACCCCTAAAGTCCCATGCTATTGGGGGGGGTAGCATACTATTTATTATTGGTTTCCTTAAATCTAGTCCATGGCATTACAATTAGCCCCTTACACAAGTTCGATGATGTCATTGGGTTCCTTCTAGGACCCCAACAGAGCCTTGAATCCAATCTCTAAACATCAGGAAAGAGCCGCTCTGGACCGGAGAGTCATCACTCATTGTTATAGCAGAACTATTATGGGAACAGCTGTGTGAACAAATAGTAGCCTCTTTGCTAGTAAAATGTAAAAGCCATTATCATGATCTCTCAGGTCACAGGAACTGGATTTATGCAATAAATCAATCAGGGAAGAAAGAAGAATTCAGTAAGAAAATGAGAATACTACTGAGCACTCTGTCAGAAGATAAATCTGGTTGAATATCTCATAATCTCATGCAAATATCACAACTCTACCAAAAATTAGCTTTTTCTGCTCCTACCATCACTGAAGAGCATCATTAAATAAGCAGAGAGAGAGAGAGAGAGAGAGAGAGAGAGATGGGCAAGAGTCTTGAACTTTAATAAAAGAGCTGAGATAAATGAATATATATTGTTTTGAACATAGCACTGAATCCCACAAAGCCCTAGTATATTCAGGGCTGTATCATCCTATGGTACCTAGAAATATCTGTGCAGAAATGTAAGTTGAATGTAACTTGAATATATACAAGAAATGTAACTTGAATATAGTAAATTCACTGAAGATCAAAATCCTCAATTAGTGTAATGATGCTTTGCCCTATAGTTGCCTTCCTAAGATCTCATATTTCAAGAAACAGCACTAGATTTTTACTTAACAATGGTTTTCTCACGTAAATTAAGATCCTTCCTCTAAAATGCTCTCTGAATACTCTTTGGGTGACCTCTCATCTTCCACAGTCCTAAACCTTTTCTCTGGGACAGAGTTCTCAGGAGACTCACTTGCCCAGGGAAGCCCTTTACTTCACCTTCCAAAATTTCTCGTACCTACCTTTCTTAATCAAGTTTCTTCCCCCCTCCTCTTTCTCCTCCTTTTCTAATCCCTGCTTCTCCCACTCAATGACATCTTAAAAGAAAAAAAATGTAAAAAAAGGTTCAGCTTACAATGGACAGTGAGGTCTCATCCATATTCTGTACCAATTTCCAGACCATAAAACTCCTTATTGGCAAAGTGTTCCTTGATAATGCATAAAATAGCCCCTTTTACCTTGTGTTTAAAAAAAAGCATACCTTGAAGAGACTTTTAAAAATAGTGGCATGTAGCTAAGCGTGGTGGCACATGCCTGTAATCCCAGTACAGGACAGGAGAATCACAGGTTCGAGGCCAGCCTCAGCAACTTAGTGAGACCCTGTTTCAAAGTTAAAAAAACAAAAAATAGGGCTGGGGGTATAGCTCAGAGGCAGAATGCCCCTGAATTCAATCCCCAGTACCACACAAAAAAAGTGGCTGCACTCCAGGGCTTAGCCTCCCCCATGCCCCAACTCCAGGGCTTAGCCTCCCCCATTCCCCAACAGCTGCCCCTTACAGTCTGTACAGGATTGACACCCAGTAAGTGAGTAAGCGATTGTTGAATAAATGCTTAAGTAAGGGTCAGACTGCAAAGTCTACTCCTCTGACTCTGAAGTAGACCAATTTCCATTTACCCTTTATTGTCCAGATTTGGGCAGCAGCCAGTTATCCCAAGTCAGGGCTGTGAAGCCTCAAATTAGCACGTTCACTGTACCATATGATTCATCTTCAAAGAACTTTCCCATCCAAAGCTAATTACCCTCCCCACCCGGCTGTGAGGTAAGCACAGAGCCATCCGCTCCAGGGTATGGGGAGGAAATTGGGGATGGGGAGGTCACTGGCTGTGCCAAAGGTTACTAAGTGTGTCTGCAAGGGAATGAAGTCATAATATAGTAATTCCAGGTTCACCCGCACTGGAATCCAGGCCTATTCACCCAGTCTTGCACCCCTTATCATTCCCTGGGCTTTGGCGAAGGTGTAGACAGAATCTAGCAGACGGGAGCATTTCAAAGAAAAAAAAAGTATTAGTATTGTTCCACAATAACTCAGCATCAGAAGTCAGCTTTCCCAGATCTTTTCCAGTAGAGATGTGTTGCTAGATAGATTTATTGCTGCTTCCTAGAAAGAAGGCTGAGAATGACACATCTCCATCTGTCCTCCTGGGAAGCGCACAGTGAGGCTCACTCTGTGCCTTCAGCGGCACCAGCTGGTGCACAGGCAGCCTGTGGGCTCAGGGCTCTGCCTGCTCAGACCTGTGAGCTGCTCAGAGCAAGATGAGGGCACAGCCTCCTTGACACACCACCCCAGGCCTTGCTCTGCGGCACACTTCATATCTCTGATCTGTCCCCCATAGCGGGGCACACAGCAAACATGTCAACCTCTCCGCCACAGGCCTTTCGTATTTGGCTAAAGGAAAACTAGGATTGGCTATTTCCAAGAAAGAAGCAAGCGTCAAGCTTGCTTCAAGCACCAAGACCGTGTCCTTTCTCCTTTGTTGTTTTCTCTTCCTCCTCCCACCTGCCCCATGTTCCAGGCTTTTATGTTCTTACCATGTACTTTTCCATCCTAAGCTGTACAGCATGCTATTGCCAGCGCCTTCCTTAGGGGCCACATTCACTCTCACACATTTAACTCCCATTCCTATGTTATCAATTTCAAAACCACCAGGCCTTTCCTCGGCCTGAGGAAGGTGGACTGTACATTATGGTTTTCTGCCTTTTTTTTTTTTTTGCAGTAATGGGGATTGAACCCAGGGGCATTCTACCTCCGAGCTACACCCCCAGCCCTATTTTTTATTCTTTATTTTGAAACAGGGTCTCACTAAGTCGCGGAGGGCCTAAGTAGCTGAGGCTGGCCACGAACCCAGATCCTCCGGTCTCAGCCTCCCAAGTACTGGGATTACAAGTGTGCGCCACCACGCCCAGCTCTGCCATTTTTATATATCATGAGTTGAGTAGATAACTTACTATTTCATTTGGAGAATGACTACTCCTAATAGATATTAAAACACTCTAACACCAATAATTAAAAAAGCATGGTACTAGCATATGAGTAGACAGATAAGTGGAACAGAATAAAAAGTCCAGAAATTGACTCAAATCCATATGGCATTTTGTTACACAGTAAAAGTGCCTTCTCAAACTAGTAAGGTAAGAATGGATTTTAAGTAGTTGAGACAACTGGGTGGCTAGGAAAAAAATAAGGTTGGATACATACCTTGTACTATACACAAAACAATCAAAACTATTAAAGTTCCAGAAGAAAAAACTTGGACACAAAATGATATTTGATAATCTTAAGGACCGTATTGGTTAGTGTTTGCATCACTGTGACCAAAATACCTGACAAGCACAACTTAAGGAAGAAGTGTTTATTTGGCTCATTGTTTTAGAGGTTCAGTTCATGGTGGGTCAGCTCCAAGGCTGAAAAGTCTCGGTGGCAGGGCCTCAGGGTATGGTAGAGGAAAAGCCACTCTCAGCTCATGGTGCCCTGTAGCAGAGAGAACAAGAAGAGGAGGCTAGGGACAGATATAGTACTCAAAGCCATGCCCCCAGTGACCCACCTCCTCCAACCATGCCACACCCCTAGACTGAGCTACACTGCTTAACACATGAGGTTTTGGGGAACATTTTAAATCCAAACCATAACAAGGACTTATTGGTATAATAATAATAATAATAATAATGATAATAATAATATGGAGGGTATATTCTAAAAATCCCTTATATGTTATTGATATATATTGACATACTTATGAAAAATAATATGTGTCTGGTATTTGCTTTAAATATTCTTAAAATCAGTAGGGCAACAAATAAGACAAGATCAGTAAAATATTTTTAATTGTTAAAACTGGATGGTGGAGCCATCCAAGTACTGTAATCTCAGTACTTGGGAGGCTGATCACAGGTTAATGGCCAGCCTCAGTAACTTAGCAAGATCCTGTTTTGAAATAAAAAATAAAATAGGGCTGGGGGTGTAGCTCAGAGATATGAGGCCCCTGGGTTCAATCCCCAGTGCCACAAAAATGAAAAATGAAAAAAGCCCCAAAAACCTGGATGGTGGGTACCTGGAGTGCCTTATACTATTTTCTCTAATTCATGTATGCTTAAAATTTTCCATGATAGATTTTTTTTTTAAGTACCGGGAGAAAATACAAGTGACCTGCTTGGAGTGAGGAAAGGTCTTTTCTAACTATGATTCAAAACCCATGAAATATAAAATGAAGAGTTTGATAAATTCTGCATTCAACATCAACTTCTACATGTCAAAAAATACCATAAGCAAAGTCAAGAAACAATCTCGGGAAAGTATTTTCACTCATATCACAAACAAAAAAATAGATAATTTTGTTAATATGGTAAGAGCTACTAGAAATCAATCAATAAGAAAACTATCAGCAACCCAACAGAAAAATTGGCAAAGAACATGAACAGACATTTCATATAATATAAATGAAATGGTCTTTAAACATTATGAGAAAGGCTGAATATCTTTTCAAGTAGGAGAAATTTAAATTAAAATTACACTTCATAATTTCTAGATGTTAGCTGATCTGATAAGTGAAAATAGCTTTGAAGCTTTTGAGAAGCCCACAAAAAAAAAATCAAACATTTTCATATATTGCTGATTGGAACACAACCCCCAAAGAACAATTAATTAATTAATTAATTAAAGAGCAATTTGGCAACATTATTAAAATTTCAAATACCTAACCCTCCCCACCCAGAGTTGACCCTTGACCCTCCAACTCTTACTGGAAATTGTTTCCTATGGGTAGACCTGCATAGCTGCACAATGATATATTCTCATGATATTCATTACAGCACCATTTGTAGTAGCAAATGATTGGAAACACTCAATCACTATCCAGAGCATGAAAGGGAGGGAAGGAGGAGGGAATAGGCTGGGATTGGAGGGAGGGCTAAATGTGCAATGTGTGCATGTATGATGTTGATACCCTGACATATATCAAAATGTATAATTACAATGCACAAATAAATGGACATAAAAAATGATTGGAAACAACCCAAGTGTCCATTAAAAGAAACACATAAGCACACATACAAACCCATGAGTGCACACATGAATCTCATGTCAACTTTTGTGTTAGAGAGGGAATGGAATTTTTAAAAACTATGTGTATTTACTTGTATGTACATAAATATATCCAATAAGAATATACAGGCAATTAATAAAAGTGATGGCCTGTGGGTGGAGGGGTAGTGGTAAAAAAAAAGTATAAAAGAACAGAATATCTCACTTTATTGGTTTTATTTTTTAATCCATGTGAATACATAGTTAATGAGAAATTCAATTAAAATAATTCAATTCAGAAATTCAATTAAAATAAGGTAATTTAATTGGTCTTATAGTTTATGATTACACATCTTATGTAGTTACATGGTAGGTAGTTGATAGTTACACATATTATATAGTTATAGCTCAAAGAGTTCTCTCTAATGGTTTGGTGGCTTAGAAAATCCTAACAGCAGATAATACAAAATAGCATTTTTGTTTGGACTTGAAATGCATCATTTGGGGGTGAATGTGGGAGTACCCAACAATTCACTATCCTAACTACATTTTGCAAATTCCATTGATAAAATTCCCTGAGATCTTGGTATGAACCAGTTGTGTGAGGTAAGAGCAGATTAAAAATGCAGGTAAGATAAACAGCCAGGAAGGGTTATCTTCTTTCAGAACAGAAGGTCTGCATCTGTTCCAGGAAATGGTGATTTGGCTATGAGCAGGACTTCTCACTAAGAGGTAATAATAGGTGCTAACTGTATCATCCCCAAGGTCCCTTTCTATCTTGTCCCCCCTCCAAACCCCAGATTCCATGTTCAGAAGGATTTATCTAAACAGCATATAAAAAATAATAGTTATCCACTTTTAAGATTGGAAGTGCATAATTGCCATGAAAACTGTCTGATCCACACATGATAACTCTTCTATCAACATGATACATATATATATGTATATATATGTATATATATATATAGACAAATGCAAAAAAATTGTTTTTATGCATTCATTGTATTATTCAAAACAATATGCATCCATATTGTTTTGTTTTGTTTTTGTGGTACTGGGGATTAAACACTAGCCCTTTTATTTTTTGTTTTGAAACAGGGTCTTGCTTCGTTGCTGAGGCTATCCTTGAACCTGCAATTTTCCTGTCTCAGCCTACCAAGTACTGGGATTACAGATGTGTGCCATCACACCCAGCTGGCCCATATTGTTTTGTTGTTTGTTTTGTTTTTTATGGTTTTTTTGGTTTTTGTGGTACTAGGGATTGAACTCAGAGCCATTCTACCTCTGAGCTACATTCCCAGCCCTATTTTATTTCTTATTTTGAAACAGGGTCTCCCTAATTTGCTAAGGGCCTCACTAAATTGCTGAGGCTGGCCTCGAATCTTTGATCCTCCTGTCTCAGTCTCCCAAGTACTGGGATTACAGGCATGCACTATCATACCTGGCTGGCCATATTGTTTTAATGTCCCCTAATGAACAATTTATTTTAGGCTCTATGAAAAATTAGAAATATCGTACCATCTCCTCTGGCTACATTTGAAGGTTTGAGATCCCAAATTCCAGGCTATTGGAGAGACAAGAGGAGGGGGCCTGAGGTGCCTCACCCTGGAGCTCCTAGCATAAAGATGTCATGGGGAGGGCTATACCTCACTCTCAAAGGCAAGGACTTAATAGTTCCTTATGCATATATGTTACTGAAAATTTCTGTAATTCGGCTTAGTGAACAAGCTAAATATCTTTCCATAGCTAGGCTATTTCTCAACATTTCAGTTTCCTTACATGTAGAATCGGGTCTTGAAAGTGAATGCATAAATTTGGACAAGTTAAAAACTGTCAAGTGACTCAGTTTCCTCCATGTAAACAGGACATAATAATAAAAAGTAATGATCTCAGGTGAGTGAATAAATTTTTCTGAAGTACTTGGAGTAATGCCCAGAAGGCAGGAAGGACTTCATACTTGTCAGCTACTTTGCATGCAACATCTTAGAAATGAATATGTTTAAAACTATTTCTCTGCAGCCGTCTTCCAGGTCTACCTCCTGAGAAGTTGTGGGATACATCCTCTGTCACCATTTTCCTCAGACTAATTATCTGTGGTACAAATGGAAATTACTTTCATAACTTGAATGTTACTAGTGTTGAGTGATTTACATAATCCTGCAGCTAGGAGGTCCCAGGACGGCATTCCTTTCTTTGGCAAATTTGTACTTCTTCCTCCAAAGGGAATGTTTGTTCATTACATTGTGTTCTGAGTAATGACTTTGGGCTGAGGCTAGACAGAGAATGTCAATCCCTTTCCCCGCCTTCAGTACAGGGCTTGGAACATGGAGAACAGAGATGACCAGGCACACAGATGAGGGCAGAACCAACCAGCCCACAGCTTGATGAGTTTAGAAGGGACCCAGGGGAGGTTCTATGTATGAATGGAAAGACAGTGACTCCAGTTAAGACTCCAGAGTCTGGCGCCTCGGAGCCTCTATTTTCTGTCAAAGGGAGATAATAAAGTCATGATCCAGCAGGGCATGGTGGTACACACCTGTAATCCCAGTACTTAGGAAGCTGAGACAGGAGGATTTCAGGTTCATGGCCAGTCTGAGCAACCTAGAGAGGTCCTCAGCAACTTAGCAAGATTCTGTTTCAAAATAAAAAAATAAAATAGGGCTAGGGTTGTAGCTGGGAGATAGAATGCCCCTAGGTACAATCCCTTGTACCACAAAAATACATACATACATACATACACGCATACACATAAATGCATATTAAAAATAAAGTCATGATCCAGAAGCAAATGAGAGAAAATAGTGATTATAATCAGTAGTCTCAATGTGTGCCTGCCTCCCTCCTTGATTCTCTTCACTCCACACAAACGAGAGCTAACAAAAGCATTGGTGGTTCTGGGCCCAGGAAGAGACCATCCAGAATGCTGCAAACTCACTCCCCAAATCACCTGTCCTAGGGAAGAAAAGGAACCAAAGTCTGTGTCCCTGATGGGAAATGAGAGAATTAACATTTTCCTGTCTTAAAGATTGCCACACTCTAAAATCTTCACTCATTTCTTTCCTTATGTTCTCTCCATTTGGAATGGACATTCTTGAAGTTTCATAAAATACTCCAATTTATACACTCCAACCACACTGGTTCACTAAACACATTTATGCAGTTACTTGACCAATATTTAGGGGGCACCTACCATGTGCCAGGAATTGTTTTGTGTACTGCTGTAGCTGCAGTTCCTAAAACAAAGTGCCTGCCCTCAGTCAGTCTTATTTTCCAATATTTTGCTAATGATTTCCTCCATGCAACCTCATGGGAATAACTTCCTTTTTTAAGCCTTCATTTATTGAAGGCTTGTAGGCGTCAGGTACCTAACACCATTAATTCATTTAATTCCTCCCATACCATGGTGAGGGGGGAACTATTATTATCCCCACTTTACAGATGAGGAGTCTGAAGTTCAAAGAGAAGATAAGTAACTTGCCCAAGCTTACAAAGAGGCGAATCTAGGGAAGAATTTAAATTCAGATCCAATGCCAAGCCCTCCACTTTAATCCCTTTACACACTGCCTTCGAAACTTCTTAAATATAGTTTGCTTTGAGGGATATATTTGGTTTGTAATAGTCTCTTCTGTGTTGTCTTTGTGTGTGTTACTTTGACTCTGTTCAATGCCTTCCTAGCATCTAGACAACAATAATTTAAAAACAATTATATGAGTCATGGGACCATGACACAGCAGGCTAAGAAATGACAACTATTTGTACGTAAATAATTAAATATATGCAATACCCCCCATTTAGCGCATTATTCAAATTCTGGGCTCATATAAAAAGGTTTCTGGAACTTACTTGCTGCTTCCCTTTGTGATCACGATTTTCACCCAAACATCCCTTGAAAGACCTATTTTCCAAATCAACTTTTTTATACTTACACCTGATCACTAATGTCGCTTCTTTTCTGCCAACTAACTAGAGAGGAAAATCAATCTGAATTTGCTCTCCCAAATTGCTTCCTTTTGTTTTTCCCCAAACCTTCCATTTTTGTTTCCCCTAAAACCTACTAAGCTAAAACCATAGTTCAGAGAAATGAGTATGACTAAGCAAATTCTGACGCAGCTCCTAGAGTCACTCTAATTGTTCTAATCAGGACTGTGTTCCCAGCTTACAAGAGGTCCGGCCAGCCGAGAACCCGAGCTCCAGGTCCCCGGGAACTGTCAGCACAGGGCATTCAGCACTGCTGCTCCACCAGGTTAATGTGAGTCTATTCCCCTTTGGGGCTTTGCACCTTCATTATTCTCCTTGACGATTTCTTTAACAAGTCCACTGAAAAAATCTTGCATTCAATTCCAGAATACCCTAGAAGCCCATGCAACAGTTCCAGGGCCTGGCAAAAGATTCCTCAATGGGAAGAAGAGTGCAAGAATAAGTGTGCAACATATGTGAGATTACTAATGCCAATCTCAATATAATGTATGGCGAAGGGGATGGAGTGGGGAGGGAGCGGGGGGGTCACTAAGTGCTGTGTGCATGTGTCATTATCACTTTGAACTACATTATGATGGAGACTACAATGCACCAATACAGGTATATTAAAAAAAAAGCCAGGCGTGGTGGTGCACGCTGTAATCCCAGTACTTGAGAGGCTGAGACAGGAGGATCACAGGTTCGCAGCCAGCCTCAGCAGCTCAGTGAGGTCCTCCACAACTTAGTGAGACCCTGTTTCAAAATAAAAAATAAACAAAAAATAGGGCTGGGAGTGTAGCTCGGAGATACAATGCCCCTGAGTTCAAACCACAGTATCACACACACACACAGAAAAAGAATAAGTGTGCAAAAGGAGATGCCTGCCTCCTGCCTCAACATATCCAAACCCCCTATGCCAGAAGTCTTTCATCCCCAGCCTGGCACAGAGCTGAAAGCCCAACTGTTTGATGAATATTGCGAACAACAAAATGGGTGTGGAAGTAAAGACGTGTTTTCTTTTTCTCTTTTTCATGTGTGTGTGTGTGTGTGTGTGTGTGTGTGTGTGTGTGTGTGTTACTGGGGATTGAACCCAGGGGCATTCTACCTCAGAGCTACACCCGCATCCCTATTTTATTTTTTATTTTGAAACAGGGTCTCACTAAGTTGCTGAGGCTGGTTTCGAACCTGCGATCCTCCTGTCTCAAGCCTCCCAAGAAGTGCTTTATTGGGCACTGAGTTTAATAAGAAAACATGCTTACACAGGGACATGCATATCCCACATTACGCTTCAATGAGAACACTGAGAAGACAGGGACTTATGATCATGCTCAATCACCTGGCCAGTGCTCCATGCATATTTTATGACCATGATTATCTGATTTCTCCTCATTAATTCAAAACAGAGGTTGTGAGTCTATATGTGAAGAAAAAGAAAAAGAAAAAAAAAGACAGAGGTGAAAGTGCAGAAGAAAAGCACCAAGCTGACATCAAATCAGAAAAACAAAAGCCACAGCAGCAACCAACATTCTAACACTCGATTTGGTTATGAAATCCCTCAAGGAAAATTCCAGAACCTCAGGAATTTAGTATCTTAATGAGGTCTACTAGGCGGGTGTACATAAGAATACTGCTCCCCCTGCTTATGCTTTTATTTAACTTCTATACCTTTGGGCAATGACAGCGCATGAAGGAAAGTTAGAGCTATTTCAGGAGATTCTTAATGAGTCTGGATTCTCTGGGCCTGCAGAAGGGCAGATCCAAGAAAACTGGCAGTTCTGCGGCTGCTCTGTGGCTGCATCATTGGATGTACTGCACACAGTTGGCTTCCTTTCGTGTGGGTAATTATGTTGCGCATTGGATTAGAAGTGACATGTTTTGGCATCTTTGATTCAAATTTATCACTGGGGTTTTTCTTAGTGGAAAAAGCATTAATCAAATAAATGTTTTAAGTGGAAAATATGTGTACATGCATATATATCTTCCTTTCTTATTCATTCAGTAAACATTCTTGAGCACCTACTGCATACTATATAAGGAATAGGAATGAAAATTTAAGTAAGACATAGTGCATGACCTAAAGTGATTTGATTACAGGGATGAAGGCCATGTACAAATGACAAACATGTGACAGTTGCTACAGGGACAAAGGATTCTGGAACATTACTAACTCTATCGCATTCACTCTTACAAAGTCCTCACAATCCCCTTAGATTGCAGTATACAGGGAAGCACATGACTTAGGCTGAAATCATGCAGAGATATTTCAGAAAAAAAATGACAAAGAAGAATCTGCACACATTATAGATTGGCCAACCAGAAGAAATGTATCAGAAAAAAAGGTTTTTTCTTTTTCTTAAAACAAAGAGAAGCCGGGCGTGGTGGCGCACGTTTGTAATCCCAGTACTTGGGAGGCGGAGACCAGAGGATCTGGGTTCGCAGCCAGCCTCAGCTCTCTCTCTCTCTCTCCCTGTCTGTCTGTCTCTCTCTCTCTCTCTCTCTCTCTCTCTCCTTAGTGAGGCCCTCCGCAACTTCGTGAGACCCGATTTCAAAATAAAGTATAAAAAATAGGGCCGGGGGCGTAGCGCGGAGGTAGAATGCCTCTGCGTTCAATCCCTGGTACCGCAAAAACAAAAACAAAAACAAAAAAAGAGAAGAGTGTTTTGGCTGAAATGTTCCATAGATATCATCATAATAAATGAATGCAGATGAGCACTGACCAGGTATCTTGTTGAAGGTCAATCTACATTTCCTAAACTTAGAAGTGTGTTGGGAGCCATCTTGGCCCACACAGCTGAAACTACCATCTTGTACATAGTACCGACTGAGTATCGACCTGATGGGATCCAGAAGAGTGTAGACTTTGATGTCTTCTCCATCTACCAGTAATGTTTCACCCTTCCTTCCTCTAAGCTTGTCCCATGACTGCCTTGCTGTCTTTCCTT
Organism: Glis glis; assembly: GCA_004027185.1. Taxonomy (NCBI): domain Eukaryota; kingdom Metazoa; phylum Chordata; class Mammalia; order Rodentia; family Gliridae; genus Glis; species Glis glis. The sequence continues at coordinate 21,916 of PVJS01019086.1, read as the reverse complement.
ATCTTGACCCATGACAATTTGCTGGATCCTGTATTTAATCATTTTTTATGATGATTTGTTTAAACCTTCTATAAAAGAAAAAACCTTCTATAAAAGAAAAAAAAAAAAGACCCTCCTGTCCCCCTGGCTGCAGAAGGGCGGGAGAGTTGCGCTATCTCCTTTCCAGCTGCCCCAAATATTAAATATTAAAAATAATAATTTTCTCTAAATTATCATTTCTGACTCCGAGTCATTTCATGCGAGAGACTTCTTATCGGTGGCAGCTTTCAGCAGCAGCATTCTATGGCAAGAACGCGGAACAAGTAATGTCCACTACAGAAGTGGACAACCTCATACTTTGAAAATTTTTAATAAACTCCATAGCATGCATGTCCTCATCCTTGGTTCAGAAATTTTATCTTCCCAACAAAATTCAATTCTTCCAGAAGTATAAGTTATACTACATATGTCAAGCTTGGTGGTATGTATGGGGGTGTCAATTTTTACTTCTCACCAACTTACCCTTTGCAAATTAAATCTCCATGGTATTAAGTGGTACTCAGCATGGACTGTTTTCTGAATGAGATTCTATCTCAACAGGTTCATCTCATTTACCTGAAGGTATTTTAGTTATCTTTAAAAATGGTATATTTTCTTATGATCCAAAATGAAATAATTTTTACTTACATGAAGAAGATTTTGCCATACTCTTATGGAAGGATTAAGAACATCCACTCTTACAATGGAAATAATTTAATACAAGAACTTTTTACAGGGAACATATCCAATGAGGAAAAAGTTGAATGCAAAGTCATGTGGAATGTTAATGTATAAATCTCTTGAAGCCATCAAAGGATTAATGTGCTATTTCTGAAGCAGCATAGTTCTGATGGTCTGGGCAGCATCCTTACTCAAAGGGACCTTCTCCTCATTGTCTGTGAGAATCCACAGAGTTTCAGAAAGGGTACCATGACTCAGAGGACTGACTGCTAGACTCATTCTAACTGATCCAAAAACTTAGTTCCACCTTGAACTAATGATCAAGATAGTAACTCATCTGAACAACTTATTTACCCGACTTAAGGTTTTCTACATCCTTAGAATTTCAATCTTGCTTTGGGAGGATGCCAGAATTTCAAGTATCCCTCTGATGATTAAATGACCTCTATGCCAGCACTCCAAAAACAGTAAGGACATAGAGGACATCAGAGATCAAAGTTCTCTTAAGCAAGTCCATATCACGTACCTTCTGTATAGTCAGCTCTGTGATAACTGCCATGGAGTTTTAAAATATAAGGAAAATTTTTGACCTAAAAAACTGATGACAGGTATATAGGGGACAACACATGAAGATGATAATAACTCATAATACCTTATTATTTAAGAATAAAACTTCACAAATATAGAATGTTTAAAATAGATAAAACACATTCTCATACAACACCTCATTTGATTATTATAACCACATGGTGAGGTTGCAAGGGAGATAATGTTGTAGCCCCATTTCACACATGAGGAGTCTGTGACCCAAAGAGGTCAAGGTGCTTAGCCAAGGGCATCTTGCAGGTGAGTGGCAGAATCCCAAGAGAGAGGTCTTAGTTGTCCCCCAGTTCTGTAATCTTCCTGGCACACCATGCTGCCTCCTTGCTAAGTACCATGGAAGAGAGAAGAGGAAACACAGCAGGACTTGAAGGGTGAGCTGTGAAGGACATTGGTGAGCAGCAAAAAGAGGTACAGTCTTCATGGAGAGCGGCGGGTAGCAAGATGGGAAGACACACTATCATAACAGCAAAGATAAGAACTGAACCTAGGGGTCCATCAACTTATGAATGGATAAAGAGATGTGGTATATGTACACAATGGAATATTATTCAGCTGTGAAAATGAAATCCTGTCATCTGAAGCAACATGGATGAATCTGGAGAGCAATTAAGTGAAATAAGTCAGGCACAAAAGGCAAATATCATGTGTTCTTGCTTATATCTGGAAGCTTAAAAAGTTGATATTTAGGGTAGGGTGGGGAAAGACTGGTCAACAGGTATTAAGTCCTAGTTAGGCAACAGAAATTAGTTCTGATGTCCTATTGCACAGCAGGGTAATGATTGATAATGAGAGTGGACTGTATATTTAAAAAAAACTAGAAGGGGCTTTGAATGTTTTTACCACCAATGAACGATAACTGAGAAGAGAGATGTTTACCCTGATTTGATAATGTATAATATTTAATGCATACATCTATACAACATATATAATGAACATTATACAATGTATACAATGTCACGTGATACTCCATGGTATGTATAATTTGTGTGTGTGTGTGTGTGTGTGGGTGGGTGTGTGTGTTACGAGGGATTGACCCAAGAGCATTCTACCTCCGAACTACACCCCCAGCCCTTTTTATTTTTTATTTTTGAAACAGGGTCTTGCTAGGTTGCTGAGTCTTGCTGCTAAGTTGCTGAGGCTGCTCTCAAACCTGCGGTCCTCCTATCTCAGCCTCCCAAGTACTGGTATTACAGGCTTGTGCCACCATAGCCAGCTGGTATGTACAATTTTTATGAGTCAATTTTTTAAATAAAAAAAAACTCATAGAAGTAGACAGTAGACTAGTGGTTACCAGAGGCTGGGCAAGGTTGGGGGAGAGGAGGAAGATGGAGACAGGATGGCTAACAGGACCAGGGGTGGAATGGGATAGGAGGAACTTCTAATGTTCTATAGCACAGTAGGGTAATTATAGTTGACAACAATTATTTGTATATTTCAAAACAGCTAGTAGGATTTTAAATGTTCCCAACATAAAGAAATAATAAATGTTTGAAATAATGTATATGCCAATTACCCCGATCTGATCACTACACATTGTGTACATATTTTGAAATATCACACTGTACCCTGTAAATATGTACAATTATTATTTATAAATAATTCAAGCCTATGACCACAGGCTTGGAGGCAGAGAACGGGGGGAGAGAGAATGACTTAATGAAATGGGATGTATATTGCAAGGAGGTAGAAAGTCAGGTTTGATAAGAAAACTTAAAAGTATGGTGGAAAACTCAAAGTCAGGATTTGAGTTTTTGGTCTTTTAAGCAGTAAGATTCTTTTGCAAAGGAGACGGCCATGATCAGCACAGAGCTGAAAGAAGGTGATGTGGTGGTGGAGAACAGGAGAGTTTGATGGGGGGGGGGGTCTGGGCTTCTGGAGTCCAGGAAGGGCAGCTGGGGGCCTGCTGGAACTCTGGGAGGCTGGGCTGGGGATGCTGGACAGGATTCAACAACCAGATTCATTTGCTCACCTGATGTCACTGAACAGCAGCAAAGCTGAAAGACTCTGGTTACAGGGACGGGGGCTTAATAAAACAGAAGGATAATTGGTGTTTACACACTTAAGATGGATTAAGCCATTTTGTGTCAGGTGTCTTGAAACTTGTAAGAAACTGCCCCGGGGACTCAGGATTGACAAGGTAAAAATACCTGCATTTGCAGGCCTTGGTTGGGTGTGACTTCCTGCACCTGGCCAGCTTGAAGTCAGGCTAGAAGGGGGCAGTCTGCTGGCCTGCTGGGGAGGGAGGGGACAGGAACAGGGTGGGGGTACTCCGAGTCCCTTACCTCCATTTGAATGAGAATGAAAATTGCTTCTTGTTAGGATATTTCACATTTCACTTGGATTGTCCAGCTTAAAACACCTGAAAAGTCACTAATCTAGTTCAACCCCATTCACAGATGAATGAAGAAGCAGGACCAGAGAGGTGCAGGGCCTCATCCAGGGTCACAGAGCAGATGCAGCCAGTTGAGGACTCTTCATCTGCATTAAATTGGGCAACTGAGAACTCAGAAAGCAATAATCATTTCATGAACCTTGAAGCCCCTGGGCCAGGATTCCCTCCAGTGCTCTTACTGTGCCTGTGGTAAAGCCAGTCCCCAGACACCTTAGCTAAGCAGGCCAGTGCGCGCGGGGGTGGGGGGGGCAGGCCTGAGGTGTCAGCCAGGGGTGCCACATAGTAGCAGGGGTGCTGAGGAAGAGCCTACTACGCAGGTTGCTTCCAACAAGAAAAGGGTCTAGTTAACACTTTCTCTGACCCATTAGTATTTCAACACTTGCTTATTTCTCCCCCAACCCCCTCACTTTATTCTCCTTTTGGACAGCAAGACTAAGGCCAAAACAAAACCAAAAACCACCTTAAGAAAAAGACTGCATAGGCCTGGGGAAGACAAAGAAGTGAGGCAGGTTTGGAATCCTCACTGTCACCAAAGAATTACGACCCAGAAGCATTCAATCCTGCTGGGTTCACGTGTATAACAGCATATAACGGGACCAGCTACTGCAGTGCATGCTGAATCAGGAAGTTCAAGGAGAAAAAAAACCAGCAGAGGCTCCTAGTAAATCTGTCTTTTTGTATTTCAATCATAAAAGAGTGTCCCCTCGCTTCTTCACTCAGGGCCTACTGCCACCTTAACTGTTTATCTAGACAGACAGAGCGTCTGCACAAGCCAGAGCATTTCTCTTCTTTGACAGCAAATGGTGATTAAATCTTCAGGAAAAAAGTTAGGCAAACCAGAAGCCACTGTCTCACAGTTCCAACAGACAGGCTCCCCAGTTCTGCTCTTTCCTTTCCTTTTCTCATCATCAGGAGAAATAAATAATGGTGATCTGATTTTGTAGAAAGTTTCTACTAAAGACATAGCTGTTCATATTTTAACTTAGGTTGAAAGATTTCCTACTGGTTTGGGGAATCATCTAACTAACCCCAAGACTTCCTAAACCAACAATGCTGCTTACTGTTAATTTAGAAAAACTGGAGAGAGTACAGATGCTACACAAATCAATAGCAGAAGCTGAGCGTCACCCTGGGGGGATGGCACGTCACATTCCAGGACAGAAGATGCTGGGGGAGGGGAATGACTCTGCTTGCAATGATATTAGTAGCAAGGGTCTGTAAGTTATGAATTAGCAGCTCTCTCTGTGAACTGATTAATTCCTGGATATCCAGAATTCCTGGCTTAAAAAAATAAAAATGACCTTTTGGGTACTCACACTGCTAACTGCAATGTATCCCAGTCAGAAATCTCAGGAAAAATTCCATCAGTGGCACATGTGCTGATCTGAGCAATAGAACCTGTCTTTTTAATCGCCCCTGTTAGGAATATAAAATCTCCTCAATAAATCACACGACTCTCTACACTTCATCAGTAATTCACCAACATGAAAGATCCAGGTTTTACAATAGTTATCGGCACTGCCAGCCAGCTGCTGAGAGTTATTGAGATGAACAGGCTTGGTTTGAGAAGCAAAATATCTTGTATTGCCTCAAAAAAGTCATCTGCATAATTGCAGGGCTTTCTCCTTTCCACTGAAGACCCATAATTATGCTAGGAAAGTATGAGGCGCTTGGATCCCAACCCTGGTAATGAGGTGCACACACTTTCCTTTAGCCTTGCTATGGGGAAGGGGAAGCAGGCCTCCCAGCATGCACTTCCCTCTCCTGCCGCCACTAGTCTATGATTCTGACATCCCTACTGTGTACAGCTGGAACTCTCTTTCCTCGTGCCCAAGCTCAGGAAGGTACTAATTAGCTCACGAAGAAGCCATAAGTAATGCTCTGACCAATGCAGTAGCCAGACAGGAATGGAACTGATAGATGTACACTTTTTTCTTCAGGGCGGCCTTTCATCCCGTCGGGGAAGAGGAAGCATGCTTTGTACAGACTAGCCTGGCCTTTGATGGATTTATTGAGGAGACCTACTGGCTGGAGTAAGTATTCGGATGCACCATGGTTGAGAAAGAGAAGAATATATACCATCAACAGGCTTCCAGGAGCCCATAAAACAGTCATCAGGCTTGGAAGATCATGTTAATGTAATAGTGTCAGGAAGAAAGGCATTCAAGGCATATCTTAAGTTTAATGGAAAATAAAATTTCAAAAGCAAGGTGAGTTCGCTGCCAGAGTCTGAAACTGCTGAAGAAGCAAGTTCTTTACCGCTCACTCTGCTTTGTGAGCAGGGGCTGCACTGCAGGCCCACAGTCACAGACATTGAGGTAGCATAGTTCAGTCTCCTGGCCCGGGAAGAAGGAGCAAAGTGATAAAAAATAGACTTTCAGTTAATGTTGCACAGACCTCTAAATTGTCCCTATATATCGCCGTCCCTATAATATCCCAGATTTTCAAAAGATGAAAAAATATATTAAAGCTCTGATGTAGCCTGGTGTGGTGACACATACCTGTAATCCCACTACTCGGGAGGCCAAGACAGGAGGATCACAGGTTCAAGGCCAACCTCAGCAATTTAGCGAGGCCCTCAGTAACTTAGCAAGACCCTATTTCAAAATAAAAAGTAAAATAGGACTGGGGGTTAGCCTGGAGGAAGAATGCCTCTGGATTCAATCTCCAGTGACTCCCCCCCACACACACACCTCTGATGTTATTGGATGGCAATAAAGAAAAGACCAATAAGCCATTATCTGTATGATGCATTCTAAATCAAAAGATTGTGTGGGAAGCCAAATTACATCTCTAGTCCCAGATGCAACATAAGTTCTTCTTAAAGCCTTATGTGTCCTGGAAGTAATGGAAATCAGGGATACCTGGTTCAGATCCTGAACTTAGGATCTGATCATCACTTAGGAACTGTTTAACCTGAACAAAGGGCTTAACTTCTTAAAGTCTCAATTTCCTCTTCTATGAAACAGGACAATCAGACTTAAATTTCAAGGCTATGGTCAGAAGCAAATTATAAGAAACAGTGAGGATTAAATGAATTTGTGACAAAGTGTGTTTCATGATGCCTGGCATATAATAAATGCTCATAAATGTTAGTCCCCTTCCAAGTTGTTTCACTGTCAATTGTAGAAAAGAAACTCTGGCTCAAGGAGACCGCGCCGGGCTGTGTGAGAAGGTGATACACTTCTGAGCTTTCTTGTTATTTGGGTTGCAGATTTAGCTGAGCCACCCTCTGTCCTTTGAAAAGGCTCTGCACACCCACCTGCCGAAGCTGCTCATTGCAGAGGATGGATAATAAAGTGCCCGGCAGGTATGAGATTTGCTCACTGAGCATTAGCTGTCTCTTCCAGCGCTGCATCCTGCTGTTGACTCCCAAAACGATTGCCCTCAGCCAAAAAAGCAATGCATGAGTTGTTTCACAGCCCCCCCCCCCCCGGTAATTTACATCCATTTTCTTTACAAAAAGCAACATTCCTGGCTCTGAGGAAACAAAGTGAATGGGGAATGAGAGACAGGAGGGAATAGCCAGATGGAAGAAGAGCTAGGGTAACCAAATATAATAAACATCTCTCTTTATTGCCGGGACACTAAAAACAGAATCCTAGTCAGCTTCCTGAGTTGACACCTTAGCCAGCTGGCTACATATTTGATAGAAACTGAGATCCAGTAATGAAAAAAATAAAAGCATTTCCCCATCAAATGGGAAGTAGATGGAAATGCATTTGAAGAAAAATGGCAAGGGGGTGTTCCAGGTTCAGTCTCTCTGTGTGGCACTGACCAAATGTCCTCAGCTCATATGCTGGGGGAGCATTTCTCTAACTACCAATGTTGCCAATTCTACCTGCAATCCACAAATCCAGGCTGTGTGTCTGATTCCTCAGCTTTTCACCTGTAATAACTGAAACACCATTTTTCATGCTCTGCAAAATGCAAATGCAGCTGAACTGATCCACTTCAAATCTTCACAAACAATTCAACTGAGGATGAAAGCAGATGAGATATTTCAAAGTGAAGATGGTTGGATGTCTTGGGGTACAGGGTCAGTGGGTGGCTGTATAAGGGAAGGTGTCTTTTAAGTAGAGTTATCACTCATTTAAAGCATATGTGCCACTCTAATGTTAAAGTTTGTCAGATATGCATTCTGTATGGCTGCATGTGAGGTCTTTTAGATATATCATACCACTATTTTCTTTTTTGTGGTACTGGAGATTGAATCTAGGGGCATTCTACCTCCAAACTACACCCCCAGCCCTTTATTATTTTTTGTTTTGAAGAAGGGTCGTGATAGGTTGCTGAGTTTCCCTACATTGCTAAGATTGGCTTAGAACCTGCGATCCTCCTGTCTTAGCCTCCCAAGTACTGGGATTACAGATGTGTGTCACCATGCCCAGCCCATATCACTATTTTCTATAAAATCTATGGGATGGCTCTTATACTAGGTTGCAGGCAGCCATGAGGCAGGTCCTGTGAACTGCCTATAAGATCCATGTTGCACCTGAACAACCCATCAAAGTGAAAAATCAGACATAGTTGGTAGTCTGTAAGTCAAATAGTTAAGGAAAAGGCAAGAAAATCAGTAGATAACATGACCGTGTGCCACGTGCCTGGGTGTCAGGAGGCCATGGTGGCCGACAGGCCAGGTCTAGAATCCAGGCTCCAGGCTGCAGACCAATAGAGGCTTCATTCCTTCCTTTGAATGCCTTTCCACCCTTCTAAAACCAATGATTGACATTTTGCAAGGCCCAGTTCCAATATTACTTCCCTTGTCCTTGAGCTTACCATGCAGCTGTCTGTTCTTTGGGACACATCTTACTAGGTGTTATATTTACTATATTATGTTTATAATATATTCCATCTTTATTATACAAGCAACACAAACCTACACTGGTGTATATTGTCAACAGAGTATTATATGTCCTCTCTCTCTCTCTCTCTCTCTTTCTCTCTCTCTCTCTCTCTCTCTCTCTCTCTCTCTCTCTCTCTCTCAGGTGCTGGGTATTGAACCTGGAAGTGTTCTACCTCTACATTACACCCCCAGCCCTTTTTATTTATATTTTTAATTTTGAAACAAGGTTTCACTGAGTTGCTGGGGGTTTCACTACATTGCTAAAGCTGGCCTCAAACCTGTCTCAGCCTCCCAATCTCTTTTTTTGACTATGAACTTTTTGAAGGCAAGGACATGTCATATGTATGGAGTAATATACTAGAAACTGAAGGTTCACAAACCAACATCTACTTGAACTAATAAATGAAGGTACAGATTCATAAGCAGTTGGTTTGTGAATAAGTTGGGGAAAAAAAGAAAAAGAGATGAGTTACATCTAGGATGAGTAAACTAATGTAAAGTGTTACCTCACAAACCACCTTTCCATTGTGACTTGGTTCTTGGCTATTATATCAGCGGCATTCCAGTGGCATTATCAGAGGATTTTAGCAAGGCAATACATAAGATTTTTATCCTTGGGGAAATGATGGCAAATTATGAGCTGCCAAATAATGCTTTTTAGTAGCCACGCCTCAACCTAAATGTTCCGGTAGTATACTATAGAACTCTATCTTTATTTAACATTTTATCAACTACTTGAATGAAAATAAGAAGACTTTTTAATCAATCCTAATCACGGCACAAAGATGGGAAAGGCAGCCACTATGTTTCTTAACAGAATCAAGATATATATAAAAACAAAAACAAAAAATCTCAGGTGTGGTGCCACACACCTGTAATCCCAGTACTTGGGAGGTTGAAACAGGGGGATCACAGGTTCAAGGCCAGCCTCCACAATGTAATGAGACTCTTAGCAACCTAGCAAGATCCTGCTTCAAAACAAAAAATAAAAAGGGCTGGCAGTGTAGCTTGGAGGTAGAATGCCCCTGGGTTCAATCCCCAGTACCACAAAAAATAAATAAATAAATAAATAAAAGACTTGGTAAACCAAAGCATCAAGCTGAAGTCAAGAAGGTTCAATATAAAAATATAAAGGTATGCATTTGGGTTCAAATAATCAACACATAGGCACAGAACAGTCAAGCCCTTGGTCCCGTGGCTGTGGGCCTGTAGTGAGGCACCTGCAGTGAGGCAGAATTCTTGGTAGAGCAGAGCTGTTCACTTCAGGGTGGCCAGGAAGCAGCAGGTAGGTGGTGGGGGTGGACAAGATATACCCTTCCAGGGCACACCACCAGGGACCTACTCCCGCCAAGAAGGGCCTACCCCCTGTGGTTTCTACCCCTCCCAGTAGTCCATTCAATTATGAACCCATCAGTGGATTAATCTATGGATGAGGTCAGAGCCCTCATGATCCAGTCACTCCCCCAAAGCCTTACCTCTGAACACAGCTGCCCTGGGGACCAAGACTGCAACACAGGAGTCTGTGGGAGACACTCCACATCCAAACTATGACACACCTTCCCCAATGCACCTAGAAATAATGCCTTACCAGCTACCGGGGAATCCCAGACTACCACCATGGGATCAGCAGTCACCTTTGAAATGTTAATCCAGATCTGATTAGGCAGTCAATAGAACCAGGTGTCCAGATCATGCCACTGAACTTGACACAACTCATACTGACCAGCTCATCCTTGAAGTTGCCTCTGGGAAAGGAGCCTGCCCCTGCAGCCCCACACATGTGGACGAGTGTCTCCTATGGCTCACGATGGATGTCTGGTATAAGTTCTCTTATACCAGATGTTGACACTTGAATGTAAAGAGGCATGTGGAAGATGAGGCAGGAATGAGCCAAAAGGGCAAGGGGAAGGAACAATGCGTGTGGGAGCCATAAAGTGGGGAGCCTGGGCTAGAGACGCACCATTCAGAATGGAAGGGGCAGTCACAAGGCCACGGGCTCTCACACAGATCATGGGTTTTATTGTAGATCCCAGGAAAGAAACCACAGAGCAAATCTCAGTAGAAGAGTATTTTCTTCTCAAAGCAACACAACTACTTCTTCAGCACCAATAGCTCCAAAAATAAGAAAATTAATTTCTTATATCTCTAACTGGTGGAGAAAAACACACAAAAAAGTGTTTTTTCCTTATGTAAAACCTTTTGCTCCAGTTCATGTGCACCAAACACAGTGGCCTTTCTTGACTCCTCCTTTCTATATCCCCCAGCAGTCCTCTCCACCCCCCACCTCCACAGGCACAAAACAACAAAAATAAAGTAGGCTGGGGATTTAGGACCAAAAGAAAATCAGGCAGAAAAAAAAAAAAAAGCCCTCACATAAGGAATGAGAAAAACAGAATTCCAATCCATGAGTTATAAAAACGGGGAGGTAAGGGGAATTTTATAGACCCAGAAAGTGATGAAATGAAGAGAAAGACATCAAGTCTACCCAAAAGGTGATAAAATATTTTATTTGTTTTTTGGTTGTGAAAAAGAAAATAAATCATTAAAATGGCTGTCGGAATGCCTCAAGGATAAGGGCATTGAAGAGGACTTGGCTATAAATGTTGTAGAGAGTAATAAAAGCGTTGGGTTTGTTTCCTTAGCATTTGTCTGGGCTGAGCCTTCCTATTTCAACACAGGAATCATGGGTAAAAGTCAACCCGCTCCAGGGCACACATTATTGCCTTCATGCCTGCCCTGTCCGAGAATCCCAGGGCAGCTGCTCCTGCCAGCAGCCAGGTTTCCATCTAATTCTAACCCTGCAGGACGTGCCGTCAAACCGCCAGGCTTCCAGGTCACCGTGGATTTTATTTTCACAGCTACTAATTATTTTGTATCTACCTGCTTATAAAACATTTACCTTTCTTAGTCCTAGGAATTGAAGATGAAGAAGACAAAGTTCAGGGCCCAAAGGAGCTAAGTCTACAGTCTAAGGGCCTCGGATTAATTCTGATGCTGTTTAATGATGTATTTTAAGTGCCTGAAGATAGAGAAGGGTGACGGAGCAGCTGTTATAATAGCGACTGTTGCTTTTATTTAAACCCAGGTAGGATTAGTTAAGAATTTGTAGAAGAGGTAGGATTTTCTACTAACCCACAAACTCACATGCAGCAGTCTAAACCTGAATATTTTCTTTTTCTTCTCTACATGTCAAGCTCTCCTGAAAACACATTGGCTCGACTCAGTCTCAAAATACAGCTCCTGCCCAAAGCTAGGTAGGTTTCTCTAATCCATAATGAATATAAATATTAAGAACTTCAAAGAGGACTGAACTCGAAATGAACTGAACACATGCACCAACCAATATTGATTTCTAGAACTACCCAGGCATCCAAACTGGATGTTGGACAATTCGGTACCATATTTTCATCCAAATCATACACAACAGGAACTAAGAGGAGCACACAGAAGAGTGACGTGATAGAAGGCAGGTGGTATTTATAAATTGGAAGTGACTCCCGTTGCCTCTCAGTCGTACTCTGAGGGCACACATCAAGTGCTCAGGACCTGTCAGCACTCACAGGTGCAGGGGCTCAGAGGGGGTATGCCACGATCCCCACTGATCAGTCAGTGCTGCCCCACTGGGCAGCACCACGAAGGAGACGCAGGCAAGAGGTGCCCCCAGTCATCATCCATGTTAATAGCTGTATCTCTGTCCTTGAGATCAACACTTGGCTGGCTGGAAAGCACGGTCACTCCTGTGGTCATTCTATGCTGGCCATGAAGGTGGCCTCTAGTGATAATATGGCCAATACCATTTCTCAGACAGACATGTGGCTGAAGACCTGGACCTATGGGATACCTTTCCAGAATGTGCCCTGGCTCCATGTCTGAGGCACATTTATGTAATTCATCCTATTAATCAGGAACCTTGGCCCTGGACTCCCACTGCCTGCAGATCCTTATTCAATGGAAGCCAACGTGCGGCGGCCTGGATGAGTCAGGGGAGGGGAGGGCTGGGGTGAGTCATGTTCACTTGAAGTGGCTAGTTAGGATGAGAACAGTTGCTCATACCTGACGGGGCAGGTTTCTCAGGCTGGCCAAGAACAGAACAAATAAATCAATGTCACTTTCCTCCCTAACATCTAAAAACCCTGTATTTAAAGTCTGCATTTCAGCTCACAGTTCAAGGAAAGCTATGCACAGAACTAGCCATTCGGTGTCTGGTGATAACAGAGATGGGTTGGAGATAGGTGAGAAATGACAGAGGAGAGAAATCCTGTAGCACCACACGCTGGTTCTCAGGTCCTAGTGGCTGCCTTGGTTATTTCAGGAATCCTTAGTACAAAACTAATACAAGGTCTTATTGAAACAGGATAAACAAACATCTTGACAAGGGAAAATAATAGCCTCAACCTGGCACTTCAGTTAAAAAAAAAAAAACTTTACAACTGAGAACTTTATCCCTTTCAGAGTCATGACCAATCTCACAAGCAGGACAATGAACCCATGAGGAATTCTTGGGACCTAATTCTCATGAGTCCCCAACTACTGTCCATGTGACATTATTCTTTTTGTGTGTGTGTGGTACTAGGGATTGAACCCAGAGGCATTCTACCTCCGAACTACACCCCCAGCCCTATTTTTTATTCTTTATTTTGAAACAGGGTCTAAGTTGTGGAGGGCCTCATTAAGTAGCTGAGGCTAGCCGCAAACCCGGATCCTCCGGTCTCAGTCTCCCAAGTACTGGGATTACAAGCGTGCAATACCACGCCTGGCCATGTGACATTATTCTAATTTATTAGAAATTATTCTTTGGAGCCGGGTGTGGTGGCATACACCTGTAATCCCAATATGGATGCTGAAACAGGAGGACTGTAGGTTTAAGGCCAGCCTTAGAAACTTAGTGAGGCTCTCAGCAACTTAGTAAGACCCTGTTTAAAAATAAAAAATAAAATAGGGCCAGAGGTATAGACCAGAGGTCGAACACCCCTGGGTTCAATCCCCAGTACTATAAAAAAGAAATTATTCTCTCTCTACCTAGTGAGGTCCTCCGCAACTTCGTGAGACCTGGTTTCAAAATACAGTATAAAAAAATAGGGCTGGGGGTGTAGCGCAGAGGTAGAACACCCCTGGGTTCAATCCCCGGTACCGCAAAAAAAAAAAAAAAAAGAAATTATTCTTTGGGGAGAGATATGTTAAAATACAGTTTAACTTTTAAAATACTCATAAAATAGAGAAAATGCACTGATTTAATAGATGGCAAGTCTACATTATTGCCTCACATTAGAATTGTATTGGATAACACCTAAATAGGCCCATACCATGTGTGATTTTGGCAATAATCTGCTTGGGTATTGCTAATGTTCCAAAAGAAACTTGAGTACAAAGGGCGTGACAACACACCTGATTACAGCATACCTGAAGTTTGCAAAAGAAAGTGAGGTCTCTACGATCCCCACGTTTGCTGCAGGTCACCGTATCGTCCAAATATATCTGTTCTTCCTCCATCTCGCGGCTCCACAATGGGCGGGTGCACAGATCTGCTCTCCTAGAATAAGAACCTTTATCCTTTTTATCCTAGTCAAGACCCACATTTAGAGAACAGGACAGGAAAGGGGCAGAGCTAATAATTTAGACAGACCTCCATATTCATAGTTTAAATATGCAGAGTGGCCCTGGTGAGAACAGGCAAATCATGCACGGACTTGTCACGCAGAGAAAATTTTCATCTCTATTTTAGAAAAACTTCATAAGGATGAAATCTCAAGAGCAGCTGAAGGTTAAATTTGGAGTGTTGTGCTTTGATTGGACAGATGATAACAACCTTTAAAGAGGGAGCCACTAAAGATGGTAAGAAAGTTGCTCAAGTGGTTGGGACCGTGGGACCCTGACACCTGGATGCAGGTGCACATGAGCGGATTTGCATTCTACCACCACAGCCCTTCGCCAGCTCGGTTGGTCATCGTTGCCAAGAGCCAGCCTTGAGCAAAGTTCTTTTTTTTTTTAAACTCCCTTTCTGTTTATTATTGAGCAATCAGCTTCACTGTGAGAAAAAAAAGGAGGGGCTCCACAAACTTTCTGGTATTATTGTCTTCCTACAACTGAAGTCATAAAATCAGTAAGAAAGGGGAACAACTAAACACAGCGATCCTAGGGTGGGTCACACTGCAGTGAAGTCAAGGAAGTGCCATGTCTGAAGCTTCCCCTATGGAGACAAGGTGAACAAAACTCCCCTTCAAGAAACACAAGGAATTTTTCATGCACACAAGGACACTGCAGTGAACCACAATTTTGGAAGCCTGCTAAATCATGCCTGTTCACCCCCTGTCCCCAAGGGCCCAGCTGTGTCTCACCTACACCCACCCACCCCTGCCACACATATAGTCATATTTTCCTCCACAGCTGCAGGACTCAGGCACATTTATATGATTCATGTTACTAAACAAGAACCCAATCCCCCAAAATAGACAATGTTAGCAAACACCAAAGGCAAACTCATGGAAATCAATCAAACCTACTGGGAAGCCAAGTTGCAGGCTTTGGTAATCCTGGTTGACCAAACAAAGGGAACTAAAGGAGTACTGGTCTGTTTTCCAGATACATTGCAGGAAGCAATTAAGTTTATGGCAGGCAAAGAACAGCCCCAAAGGCCGCTGAAAGAGATGATGCTTCCTGTCTGTCCTCTGTCCTGGATCATTCGGTCCAAAGGCAGGCTGAGCTGTTCAGCTGCAAAAGCCCACCATAAAGTGCCGCTTGGAAAGAGAAGCAGCCAAATCTCTGCTGTAAAGACCTGCCTGTCAAGTTTCTGTTTCTACCCTAGGGGATACACTGTTCCAGGAGAACTAGAAAAGATAAAATAAGGAAGTTAGCACCCACGAAGAGGATTATAAACTCTTCAAGATTAGCTAAAGGAAAAGATTATGAGGGTGACAGAGTTTCCACTGGTGTGGGGAAAATATCCCAAGGATTTCATGTTTAACATCAAGAAATCTGTCCTTCAGAGAAGTTCCTGGGTGGGAAGGTGAGAGATGATGGAGGGGGCTGGTGGTCAGCAGCGTGGCTCTCCCTAGTCCTGCCCCCTGTTCTCTTGCTTCTCCAGGGACTGTGCATGTCTAGTTGCCCACATCCCAGTCAGATTCTAGCTCAAGTGCATGTGGAAGTTCTCACACACACAGAAGCTGTAATCAATACTTCCCAGTAATAAAGGAACAGTTAGCTGGGCATGGTGGCACACACCTATAATTCCAGGCAGATCACAGGTTCAATGCCAGCTTCAGCAACTTAGCAAGACTTTCAGAAACCTAGCAAGACCCTATTTCAAAACAAAAAATAAAAAGGGCTGGGGTGTACCTTGGAGGTAGAATGCCCCTGGGTTCAATCCACGTACCCCCCCACAAAAAAAGGGAATAGTCACTGATGCTAACCTGAAACAGTGTATGAGGACAATGATGTCAGAAGGAGATTAGTTGTGGAGTTAAGAGGTGACAATGAGATTTGAGGGAGAGAAGATGCTAGGTGGGATGAGCGATTTCCCTTGAGCCTTAGATTGGTCCCCCACTGTCATGCTAAATACAAAGTAAGAAATGGCCATTCTGAGATGCAAGTCTAATCCTGGCTGGTCAATGTGTTCCATGCCCCTCAGACTCAGGAAGAGGCTGAGGGTCCAGTACTAAGATATGATTTATGGGCTATTTCATCCATGGCTGCAAGGATGACCTCATAAATGTCAATAAAATTCATCATGCTCCTTAGATAAACCACCTGCACTACCTGGAGATCAGACTGAATTTAGTTCCAGAAATACTATATCAAAGGCTGTCAACCCATCCTTTCCTTGGAGTAGTCCCTAAACAAAAGGTAAATAAACACAATATTCTTTTGTTTGGGGTGGGTCTTTCTGATTAAACCAACAAGAGGTTCCCTGAAAGGCTATGGAGGGCATTATTAAATATTCTCATTCTTCAGATGCTTCCCCAGCAAAAGAGAAGAATGACCCCCCCCATTGCCCACTTCACCCACATGCCAGGAAACACTATTGAGCCCCAGAGTTATTCTGTTTCATGTGACCATGAGTGTCTTTATGATCTCCAATGAGGGCATCCTGCAATATAACTAGACTCATTTTTGTCCATATGGGTGTACCCAGAAAGTGACCCTTGCCAAATAGTCAATCACATTGTGTCTAGGAAAACCACATGGTTCAAGAGAAAGCTCTGCTAAGATCAGGAAGATTTCGTTTCCACTAACGTGAGAGGCACTTGAGGTCAAAGCCCAGACTCTGAAGCCTGAACTCCAGGGTGGAATCCCAGTTCTGCCACTTAGTAGCTGTATGGCTTTGAGGAAAGCTATCTAGCCTGTCTGTGCCTCTGTTTTCTCACCTAGAAAATAGAAGTAAAAATCATAGCTATTTGTAAGATTTTGTAATGACCACATGAGTTATGATATGTAAATAACTTTATTACTTTGCCTATAGTAAAAACAATATTACTGCTTGCTGTTATTGTTATTATCTTATGCTATAAAAGACCTCCGATTCCCAGGCTTCTCACTGATTGGCTAAGACCATCCCTACCCCAGGATTGTTTAAAGATAAAATGAAATACTTTGAAAATAATTTTGGATTGATTGCTTCCATTTCAAAGTTAAAAGCTCGTGATAAAATTTAAATGGCCATTAATTATTTGTAGCTGCTCCCATTAACAAGTAGAGTCAATTTCCAACCTCTCTTTTTTGAATTGGGCTGGCCATGTGATGTTCTTTGACCAACACAATGAGGCAGAAGTGGAGTCATGTAATTTCTGAGTCCAGGCATCTAGCTGGTACCTTCTGCTCTTGATTTCCTGCCACTCGTCATATGAAGGCGCCTAAGCTGGCTTACTAGAGGTGAGACCACATGATAGATACGACTCACTCCAGCTGAGGTCCCTAGACCAACCAGCTCCAGGCAACCGCTGAGTGAAGTGGTATGCATGACCCCAGGGAGATAAGCTGAAGGACCACCCAGCTGAGCCCAGCACAAATTGCTGACCCACAGAATCATGAGAAAACAGAATGGTTGTTGTTTTAAGACACAAGTGTGGGGTGGCTTGTTGCACAATAGATAACTGATACATAGCCTTATACAAATGAGGCTTTATTATCAATGGCATTTCAAACACAAATGTACACATGTGAAACCAAGCTTCCTGTCTAGTTGCCGGCAGGTTCATCAACTGCTGCATGGAGGTTCCAACCTCTCATCCCACCCACCTAGGGCACTTCACTTTGAACAAAGCAGAGACCAGTTAATGATCAAGCCTGGGGGGGGGGGAAGCAAGCTTTCTGCACCAAGGTCTGTGTCAAGGTAGTGTTTGCAAAAGGATGTGGTGAGAATGCAGGGTTTTTTCCCTTTTAGTCTATGATAGTATATAGGGCCATAAATGCCAATATTTGGCTTCCTTACAGTTGTATCCATGGTCTTAGATATTGCATGATGATGTAGGTGGACAACTTCATGGCATGATTAAACCAATTCAAGGTGAGCATCACCAGGTAAGAATCAAGGGAGTAGGTTGTAATAAGCATATCATCCTCAGGGTCCAGATATGTGGCCCCAAGAATGCAGGAAACCCCAAACACCTTCAGTTTTCCTCTGGTCAAAGCAAGTGAAGAACCACTTCTATATATTTTTTATTTATTGCTATCTCTGTGCAGAAGAGACAAAATGTCAATTATAGGTGGTGCTTTAGGGGCAATGGGAATATAGGCAAGGGAAAGTGTGGAAGTCAGCAGAGCAGCAGCCATAAATACCTGCAAGTAGGTTAGACCCCATTCTGCACTGCCGCGCAGGTTCTGCCACTTTTTGGCTAACTGTGTAGCTTACCTAACCTCTCGCTGTAAACCTCAGTTTCCTCAACTGTATAAAGTGAATCTGTTACTGTGATGAATTTAAAAATGGTCATTAATGATTTTTTGCTACTCCTATTAAGAGACAGGGTCCATTTCCTATGAGGAGCAGAACCTTCCTCATAGGAATCCTGAGCAGAAGAAGAGTGTTAATGCATATAAAACACCTACCCTGGTGCCTGGCAGAAAGTAGAGGACAATAAATGTTAGCTGTCATGATGGTAGTGACAGTGAAGGCTAATATTATAGTTGTGATTTTTTTAACCACCATTATTATCATTATTATTATCACTATGATTATTATGTTCCCGATACTGCGGTTAATGTTGTTACTAACAAGGAAGTAAGCATCCATGGATGCTGACCCTCTGCTCTCTGTGGGTCTTGGACTGTACCATCACTCCTCTGATTTTCGTGTTCTTTGAGTTTATTAATAGCAGACTCTTAAATTGAAGTAACAGTTCACACACCACCCATATGCCCTGGGGAGAACAGCGATGATACTATACAGATTCCTACTTGTTTTCTTGGACTAATTAAGGCAGTACAATGTCACCCATTTAGAAAGGCAAAGAATAACACATCCTAGTAGACATCTTAAAGAATTCTGCTTGTCTTGAAACACATAATTATCATTAACAAACATGGGTACTAATAATTCAATTTACTCTTTATACAAGAAAAAGGAATGTAAACATGGCCCTGGCCCAGTCAGCTCCTAATCGCAGACAATTTCCTTTGGGTGCTTGCTCCCCCCCTTCTACCGTCAGATGCAAGGTGGGAGGTCTGTGTGCACAGCAGAGGCCTCTGGGCTGGGAGCTGAGAGCCCTGATAGACAGGTAGAAGATTACTCAGCAGAGCAGGCCAGTCCCTGAAGCTTCATAAAGGCATTCCTTGGCATTTTCAGTGATCTCAACAACCTGGGAAAATAGAGTCAGGCCCAACAATCTAACCTGGTCAGCCTTTGTTTTGAGCACCACACCAAAAACCAGAAGGTAAAATGAATGAAGTTAAATGTCATCGTCGGTTAAATACAAGACTTTCAGGGTGTCCATGGTTATGCTGTCATCTCTTCTACGTCATGTTTTGAATCAGTAAATATTTTCCAAGCCTTAACATTTAAATGTCTCATAATTACACATGCTTAATAATTGCTGCCCATATGTAGGAAGTATAGTCAGCAATGGATTTCACTTGATACTGATACATTTGAGCATCACTTCCACCCCCACATACTCCCACCCCAGGCACCAGGAAGGTTACTCTGGATGACTACTCTTCTAATTGACCAAAGAGGGGTCTTCCATGGTAAACAGAGAAGTCTTTGATCCACTAACCATTCCCTGGGCCTGGAGAGGCTCTCCTTGGGTTACCAGAAATGTCACAAGCCCAAACCAGGCTTCCAAATCCCAGGACCACAGTGAGCAGCGAGGGGTTAGGATGGGATAGAAACTGGCAACTGCCAGGGAGATGGGAAAAGAGAGTCCCACAGAGTCCATGTGCATCCCCAACAACCTAACCCAGAACTCGAAAGTGAGAAGCCAAGAGTTGTTTGTAGCAGCTGCAAATCTTACCTGAAGAAAGAGAGTGTGGCTGCCAGGCTCCACTCTGGAACAGTGAAGAGGTCTGTACCCCAAGTAACCAGCCTACCAGAGAAAAAAAGACAAGGTAAGAGCCACTGACACTGTGCTACATTCCTGAACACCTGGAACGTTTTCTAACAAAACAGAAGCCTCCAGATGTCTGAAGACCTTTCAGGGCAGAACGGCAATAGTATAATCAACGGAACACTATAGAGTGCGTGAAATCCCTGGAATGAAGTCAAGGTGGAGCTGTTAGTGTTACACCGAGAGTGAGCTAACATTTTATTAACACACACCTGGGCCCCATCTAATTGGGAATGGTAATGATTGGTGAAATCATACACCTCATCACATCCCTCCACAAGAACGGCTGTTTACCAAGGGCTGGCAGGACTCTCTGTAACACTGACATATAGTGGGGTATTTGGCAGGCCGTAGCATTCACACATTCACACCTTCAACACATCCACAATGGAGACTTTATGCCATTTAACCAGCCTTGGTTTGGAAGGCATCTCTCCCAGCTGATGAAATCATGACAACATGAGACTTGAACCTAGATGAAGAGGTGGGAGGGAACTGGAAGCTTTCCCAGCATGTACTCAGATAAGCAAATATGAAGACAACAATCATGTCCAGTTTCAAGAAAATTCTCTTGTAGATGTATCTCTGTCTGTGACGGTGAACTTTATGTGTTAGCTTGGTGAGGCTATGGCGCCCAGTGCTTTAGTCACGCATCCCTGCGATGTGGCTATAAAGGTATCCTTTTGTTTTGGATGTGGATAACATTCACATGAGGAGACTTTGAGTAAAGCAGATCATCCTTCATAATGCAGGTGGCTTCATTCACTCAGTGGAGGCTCCAAGAGGAAAGACTGAGGTTCCCCAAGAAGAATTCAGCCTCTGGATTACCACTGGACTCAACACAGCAACAGTAGTTCTTCCTGGGGTCTCCTCCAAGCCAGCCTGCTATGAACATTTCAGGTTCTCCAGGCCCCATGACCATATGAGCCAATTACTAAAGATAAATCTCTCTTTATATATATGTACAAACACACACATCCTATTAGTCAGAGAACACTAATGTACCATCTAATTTTTTAAAGGATGAGTTAACTAATTATATATATATATATATATATATATATATATATATAAAACACAACATGAAGAGGGTAGAAGAACATGAGGAAAAGTTAGTTCACAGAAAGGTATGTTGTAAAGCATTAGACTATTACTTCTGATTTATAAATTAGGTTCTGAGCATCCTAGTGGCCAAAGCAAAGAAGAAAATAGACATGATATAATCACATCGATTCTAAGATAAAATACAGTCTATATATTTTTCAAGAGTGCTAGTTTTTTCTTGTCATTAAGAAATGTCTCCTATGGCATTAACCTTCTATTCCTTGGGTATATTTTATTTTTTAATATGTTTTTATTGGTGCATTGCAGTCTCACATCACAATGAGTATCAGTTTGGTGTTAACATATATGCACACAGCTCTTAGTGTCCCTCCCCACATGTAGCACTGAGAATGATGTTGGTATAATCTCATATGTACACATTGTTTATGATAGTAATTCCATAGATTCACTTCTTTCTTGCCCTTCCCCTTCCCATGCACCCCTTCCCTTGCACTACTGAGAGTTCTCTGTTGTCATTGGAGTCCCTTTTGTGTCCCCACTACTCCCTAGGTTGTGCATATTAATGAAAATATATGTCACTTCTTTTTTTGTGATTGGCTAATCTCACTTAACATAATGTTCTCCAGATCTTTCCATTTTCTTGCAAATGCTGTTATTTTGTTCTTCTTTATTGCTGAGTAGAATTCCATTGTGTGTATTTCCCATAATTTTGTAATCCATTCATCTGTTGATGGACATCTAAGTTGGTTCCATAATTTGGCCACTGTGAATTGTGCT
>PVJS01019085.1:0-34120 GCA_004027185.1 Glis glis | reverse complement strand
ATACTTTATTTTGAAACCGGGTTTCACGAAGTTGCAGAGGGCCTCACTAAGTAGAGAGAGAGAGAGAGAGAGAGAGAGAGAGAAAGAGAGAGAGAGAGACGGAGAGAGAGAGAGAGAGAGATCGCGAGCGAGCTGAGGCTGGCCGCGAACCCGGATCCTCCGGTCTCCGCCTCCCAAAGTACTGGGATTACAAGTGTGCGCCACCACGCCCGGCTATTTTTCTTCTTATTAATTTTGGTATGAGGATTAAACCCAGGGGCATTCTACCTCTGAGCTACACCCTCAGCCCTTTTTATTATTTTTATTTTGAAAAAGGGGTCTTGTTAAGTTGCTGAGGCTGTCCTTGAACCTGTGATCCTCCTGTCTCAGCCTCCCAAGTACTGGGATTACAGGTGTGCACCACCATGCCTGGCTATCCCCAGCCTCTTAAAACTGCCATTCTACTCTGTGTATCTGTGGGTCTCTATGACTATCTAGGTACTTTATATGAATGGAATCGTACAGTATTTGCTCATTTGTGTCTGGCTTGTTTCACTTGGCATAATGTCCTCAAGGTTAATTCGTGTTGTATCATGTATCGGAAATTATTTTGAAGGCTGAGTAATATTCCATTGTATTGTGTTTTGTTCATCCATCAACAAACGTTTGAGTTGCTTCCACCTTTTGGCTCTTGTGGTTGAGGGACTCTACTCTGAGGAATAGGCAGAATTACATTTTAGAGATACAGAGAAAGAAACCCTGTCGTTGCCAGCGTGTAGGTTGGGATGAATGAGGAGAGGCCAGAGAGAAGTTTTAGCCCATTGTGATAATTCAGGTGACAGATAATGAGGGTTCACAGTAAGATAAAGTTGTGGGGCGGATGCGAGGAGACAAGACACTCAGGAGGCAGAAGCCCTAGGATTGGGTCACCAGTCGAAAGGGTTTGGGTGAATGAAGGAGAGTTTTAGGACTTTGGTGTTTATTTTTTTTTTTGCGGTACCGGGGATTGAACCCAGGGGCGTTCTACCTCCGCGCTACATCCCCGGCCCTATTTTTTTATACTTTTTATTTTGAAACCGGGTCTCACGAAGTTGTGGAGGGCCTTCACTAAGGAGAGAGAGAGAGAGAGAGAGAGAGAGAGAGAGAGCTGAGGCTGGCCGCAAACCCGGATCCTCCGGTCTCCGCCTCCCAAAGTACTGGGATTACAAGCGTGCGCCACCACGCCCGGCTGGACTTTGGTGTCTGACCTAGTAATTGGGCAGGTAGTGGCGAAATAGGATGTACTGAGGGGAGAGAAGATTTCAGGAAGGGACTGCTCTAGAGGTGTTTCATGGGTCCCCTGTAATTCTATGTATCTGCGTATGTTACATGTATGTTCTTAGTAAGAGTCTATACTTTCCTGAGATCATTATAAAATCTGTGTCCAGTAAAAATAAAGAAGCAGGGTTGTGGCAGAATTGCCCGAAACAGCTTCAGGACGAGTGGGGGCAGGGGCTCCAGGGCACAGGTGGACAAGTCAACCTCAGACACGGGCGAGAAACCACCTTTCCCTAAGATAAGAAGATATGTTGTATTAGTCTGCTTTGTGTTGTTATCACAGAATACCCAAGTTGGGGGCTTTGTAAAGTCGAGAGGTTTATTTGGTCCGTGATTCAGGTGGCTGGAGTTTCTAAATTGCAAGGTGCTGCACCCTGGTGAGTGTCACAACGTGGTGGAGAAGTGGAAAGAGACCTGGTCACGTGCAGAAGGGGCCAAGCATGTAGGGTGGCTGCATTTTCCTACAGCCTGTTCTTATAGGAGCGACATTGGCCCTGCGAGAATGACATTATTTTCTTTCTAGCGTGATGACCCTGACCCCCCACCAGCCCCATGTCTTTAAGGCCACCTCTCACTATCGCCTCACTGGGGACCAAGCGTCTAGCACCTGAGACCACATACAAGCCGTAGAGCGTGTGGAAGATGGCGTTGTGGTTTTGGCTGAGTGGGGTGGTGGCAGTGCAGTAAGTCCAGACCCCTCCACGCTGCTCCTTCACTGGTCTCTGTGAAGGAGGAGACAAGGTGTTCCTGTGGATGAGCTTGAGTAGTGAAGCTTTAGAGTCACCAGCCATGGAAGCCCAGGGAATGTTCTAGAATTAAAGAGGGAGTGCGTAGAGCAGACATGTCTGATGTGGGTTCCTGAGCACCATCGCCGGGCAGTGCACATGTGGAAAAGGTCGCAATCAGTTTTCTCTTGTGTCTCCTTTTTTAAGCAAATGTTTCCAACTTTCTTGTATCAGTGATATAGAATGGAGTTTTCAGGGCCAAACTGGGTTTTGTAGGCCTTTTTTTCTTTTTCTTTTTGGTACTGGGGATTGAACCCAGGGGCATTCTACCTCTGAGTTATACCCCCACTATTTTTATTTTATTTTTTATTTTGAAACAGGATCTCACTCATGTACTGAGGGCCTCTATAAGGTGCTGGGACTGGCCTCAAACAGTGGTCTTCCTGTCTCAGCCTCCCAAGTACCAGGATTGCAGGCATGTGCCACCACACCTAGCACAATCCATTCTTGAAATGTGGGGTTCGTTGCTCAAAGTAAGGCTCTAAATATCATCTGATCGGTGAGTGTGTTAGTCAGCTTTCTGTCACTATAACAAATACTTGAGATGATCAACTTCCAAAGTGAGAAGCTCTGCTCTGGCTCACAGTGTTGCGGTCCCAGGCCATGATCTGTCGGCCCTGTTGCTTTTAGGTCTGTGGGGAGGCAGCACATTATTGTGGAAATCTGTGGTCGAGCAAAGCTGTGAACTTCACAGCCAGGGAGCAAAAAAGAGAAAAGAAGGGACTGGCGCCCATAATTCCCTTTGAGGACACACCCCCAGTACCCTGAAGACCTCTCAGTAGGCTCCACCTCTTAAAGGTCCCACCACCTCCCAATAGCACCAAGCTGGGGACCAAGCCTTGAACACATGGATCTTGGGGAACATCCTAGATCCAAGCTATAGCAGAGATTCTCACCTTCCTTTAACAATGAACCTTTATTCATACAAGCTGGAAGGTTCCAAGTGGACAAAGCTGGGAATTGAAGTCTCCTGCATTCCCAGCTGCAAGCGCAGTGCCTGACGTGGTAAATGCCCTTTGCAGAAATCATTATAGAAGGTGGAGTAGAGCTCCAGGAGATTAAACGGAGACAAAGTAAAAGGAGGCGCCTGAAAACACGTGTAAGCATCCAGCACTGTATACGTGTCAGTTGCTCTCTCGTGTGCTCCACTCAGGACGGACCATTTCTAGCTCAGAATCCAGCCCTTCCAGCGTCCACACTGTCGCATCGCAGCGCCGTTCTGGCTTCTGAACACCTGCGATCCAGGGGTTCCTACAGCTGTCCTGATGAGTCAGGGTCCAGGTCAGTGTCGTGAAGTCCAGTGGTGTGGGGGTGCCTCTCCTCCAGCTCACACTCTCTGTGTGTCTCAGTTGGGTCCATGCCCTCGCTGGCTAAGTCCTTGACTTCAGTGCAGGGAGGTCTGAAACTCCCATCATACACTGTGTTGCAACATTGTGGATTTGTCCCTGGGGCGTCCTTGTCACCCGCCACACTTCCTGCAGGTGGAAGGGACCGCGAGAGGGGGGATTAGGTCCAGGCTCATCAGGGATGCTTGCAAGACTGCCACCGACGGCTCAGGCTGCTTCCTGTTTTCAGTGTTGGGAGGCCCCCCCTTCTGTTTGGGTCACCTTTGGTGACACTGAGACTCGTAATAGATTCAGGGATAATACTAGAGCAGAGTAATCTTTAAAATTACGTATAGAAAAACATATATTTTTCTTCTTTACCCCAAAGTAACACATTTATTGTGGAAAATTTGCAACATATAGATAGACAAAAGGGATAAAACCATCTTAAAATCCTGTCCCTGAATGAGTGTCACTACAATTTTGGTGTAGGCTGGGCACAGTGGTGCACATCTGTAATCCCAGTACTTGGGAGGCTGACACAGGAGGATCAAAGCCAGTCTCAGCAACTTAGCAAGGCCCTCAGCAACTTAGTGAGATCCTGTTTCAAATTAAAAAAAAAAAGTAATAATAAAAATAGGTATGGCCGGACGTGGTGGTGTACACTTGTAATCCTAGTACTTGGGAGGCTGAAACAGGAGGATCGCAGGTTCAAGGACAGTCTCAGCAAGTAGTGAGACTCTCATCAACCTAGCGAGACCCTGTTTATAGCTCAGAGGTAGAATGCCTCTGGGTTCAATCCCCAGGCCTATAAAAAAAAAAAGTCTAGAGTTGTAGTTTGGAGGCAGAATGCCCCCGGGGTTGAATTGCCCAGTACAAAAAAAAAAAAAAAATGATGTAGCCGTTTCTAGCATTTCTTTACAGGATACATGATTTTATCACCATCTCTTTCCACTTGCATCATTGTGGGAATACCTTTTGATGACTTTCCTATTCTCTTACAGTATTGCTGACTGTCTAGTAGACCTTGGATTGCTCTGCAAACATTTATTTAATTAATCAACCTGTTTGTGCAAGTTATAAAAGTACACACCACTGCCCACAGTGTGTACTCGGGTGTGGCCCCAAGTCCTCTGAGAACGAGGGGCAGCTGTGTGTCCTTGCGCTCCCTGGGATGGCCGTTCTTCCCTTCTGGGGTGAGAAGGCGGGGTGGTGGGAGGGGATTGTAGATTAGAGCCCTTGGAGAGTTTTCCTGAAGTATTCAACTATGTTTTCTGTGTCCGCCTAAATAATGCACCTCGTTCTTGTCCTGGTGTTAAAATCCCACCCTCCAGCTGCGTAGTTGACGTCACGTGCCCCCTGGATCCTCAGTCCTGGAGGTGCAGTCAGGGGCCAGAACTCTCAGCATCGCTCCCGTGCTCCTTAGAAATGCAGGATCTCAGCCCCACCTGACACCCTCTGAACCACACTCTGCACCTCCATCGGGGTACAGCAAGGCTCGCTGTCCAGAAGCACTCTTCATCCGGGCCTGCAGAAGCTAGTTCACCTTGAGACGCACGTGGGAGAAGCGTGCTGAGCGCAGCCACGGAGACAGTCTTCATGACAACTGTGTGCCGTCCTTTTTTGCAGGATGGAGGAAAAACCAGCGCCACCTCTTGGAGAGGTGAAGCCGGCAGTGGCGGGGAGCCTGGGGTTTGGAGTTGAGGCTTCATCTTAAAGACTGCATGACGTCAGGTAGATGATAAGTGGTCTAATGGAGACTGCATTCCTATTTCACAGGGCTGGTCTGAGGTTCAAGTAGCATCATGCATATAAAGGACTGAGCATAGCACCTGGGCAGGTGAAGTGCTCAGTGACCCTCCCCTGCTGTCATGAATTATTACTCAAATGCCAGGTCTTAGGAAGTGGTGTGAGGGCAAAGGTCACTTGCACCTATGACTCTGAGGATGCCTTGCTGACTGGGACAGCTGACACTCAGGACACATTTAATACTCATGGTAAAGATAATTGAAGCCGGGCGTGGTGGCGCATGCTTGTAATCCCAGTACTTGGGAGGCAGAGACCGGAGGATCTGGGTTCGCGGCCAGCCTCAGCTACTTGGTGAGGCCCTCCGCAACTTCGTGAGACCTGGTTTCAAAATAAAGGATAAAAATTAGGGCCGGGGGCATAGCTTGGAGGTAGAAGGCCCCTGGGTTCAATCCTCGGTACCGCAAAAAAAAAAAAAAAAAAAAAAAAAGATAATTGAGAATGGTTTCCTTCTAACTTTGGCTGCCAAAGAAGCTGCCGGTTTCAGCTGTGGATTTCATGTACAGAAATTGCTAAAACATTTCAGGTTAAACACTTCCATGTTGCAACGTGCTAGGCAGACCACCACCCATGACGTAAGATGCTGCTCTCTTGCTTTTTTTTTTTTTTGCGGTACTGGGGATTGAGCCCAGGGGAATTCTATCTCCTAGCTACACCCCCAGCCCTATTTTTTATTCTTTATTTTGAAACAGGGTCTCACTAAGTTGTGGAGGGCCTCACTAAGTAGCTGAGGCTGGCCCTGAACCCAGATCCTCCTGTCTCAGCCTCCCAAGTACTGGGATTACAAGTGTGCGCCACCACGCCCAACTGCTCTCTTGCTGTTTCACACAAATGAGGGGGGGGAACCCCAAACAACCAGAAAACTACAACCTTATACTTTCTATCACTCCTTAAAAAAAAAAAGACAGGCCGAGTCTTAAATATGCCTTTTTCCAATATGATTGTGTTTACAAAGACCCTTCATGAAGATCCGTCCAGCTCATTCTATAGTGCTCTAGGCAGCAGCGCCACAAAGGCTGTCTTCACCAGGTGCCTGTGGACTGTGCTTCTTGAAGTGGATGAAAGGAAACTCACTACCAAATGCAGGGTGGGCTTTTTCCAGCTTCTAGAATAAATATTTGTAAGGCAGGCCTTGGTGGCATGAGGACCGCGGCGATGGCGGGTTGATGTGTGCTAGCGCCCTTCTTAAAGGTGGATGTCCTGACCATTCGTGGTTGGGCCTTATCCTGGGACCCAGCCAGGGTGAGTCAGATACTTTTGGGAGTTAAGAGTTGCCCCACACGAGAGAAGCACGTTCTCCTGGGGACATTATTTAGCTCCAATGAAAGGAACCAACCCTGTTGTCACCTGTGAAAATAAGTCGACCTTGTATGAATAACTGCTTTGCTCTTTGTTTTTGTTTGTTTTTGTACCGGGGATGGAACGCAGGGGCGTTCTACCTTCAAGCTACACCCCTAGCCCTTTCTATTTTTTTGTTTTGAAACAGGGTCCCATTAAGTTGCTGAGGGTCTCGCTAAGTTGCTGAGGCTGACCTTGAGCCTGCGATCCTCTTGCCTCAGCCTCACAAGTACTGGGATTACAGGTCTGAGTTGCTGTACCCGCCTCTGCTCAGCTCTTTGAATTCTCTAAAGCAGGTGAAGGAGGATTGTCCTTGAGTACTTTGCCCTCAGGAAGCCCGAGAACTCCTATCCTTCCTGTGGTCATAGTTCTCCTGAGATATTTTCCTGCTTCGAGTAGCTCATGGGACTCTGGCCCCAGGGCGCTGTTGAGCGACTCTACTAACAGGGGCAGATGAGCACCGTGTAGTTTCCCCCCCTGTCTTCACTGTGGTCCAGTCCGCAGCTTTCCTGTGGTGGCGCTGGCTCGGACAAGGGCAGGTGAATGTCGCCGTGCTGATGTAACTCAGCAGGTGCGCGCAGGTTAATGAGCCGTGCCCGTCGCTCACCTGCTCGGAACGTGTGAACGGCAGAGTCATTTCTGGGAACACCTTTGTTGTGGGGTTTGTTTGTATGAAATGGGTTGCAGACCGTGGGCCGGTTAGTCGGGAAGCTTATTACTAAGCTCACCCTCATAACAACAACAAGTGTACTCACTTCCCGCCCGACGATGGAGGTTCATGCTGTAACACTGCTCGGCCCACCGCGTCCACCGACGGGCACTTCCCATTCTCAGCCTGCCCTCACCGCTCCGCATTGTTTTGTGTTGTTTTCGCTTCCTGTACTTCCCGAGTAGTTGTTTAAACTCAGCTTCACGGGGCAGAGCTCAGCTCCTTCCCATCCTGTGACTGTCCATCCCCCACTCCACACGCAGAAAGATGGCGCACACCTCACTTCCTTTACACCTGTGGCTGGATTGCCATTAGTATCACGCAAATTGCTCCTAACCTGTACACTCATGAGCTAATATTTATCTCCTGAGGAAGTCATCTGTTATTCCTTCATCCTTCTTTCCTCTGAGTGACTACATAGTGTGTGTGTGTGTGTGTGTGTGTGTGTTTTGTACTGGGGATGGAATCCACGGCCGTTCTACTGCTGAGCTACATCCCCAGCCCTATTTTATTTTTTATTTGGAAACAGGGTCTCTCTAGGTTTCTGAGGGCCTCTCTGAGTTGCTGAGGCTGGACTTCAACTTTCCATCCTCCTGTCTCAGCTTACCCAAGTACTGGGATTACAGGCGTGTGCCACCATGCCCGGTTTGAGCGACTCTGCTTTTGAAATTGACTTGTGATCTTTATTGTCACAAGCTTAGAAATGTTTGGAAGTCACTTTCTAAAGCCTCTGTGGAAGCTCCAGGAGAACAGGCTGGGGGTGAGCTTCTGCACAGCCGACACAAGTCCACGCTGAGCCTCTGCACTTCTCGAAGCTTGAGCTGCTGGAAGGTCCCCATTGCCTTCTAACTGGCGACTTGGTCTGAAGAATTTGGGAGGGTGGATTTCTTGCAAATTTCACTCAGTCTCAAAACTTTTTGCTCTGGGGATTTATAACGAAAGCCACGGGCCGGTGAAAGTCACGGGCCGGTGAAAGTCACTGTTGTATTTTTGGACCACCTAGTTATGGCCCAGAGCGACTGGGTTTTGTGGACGGCTCAGGGCTGCGGAGTGCTGAGCAGGGCCACCACCCACACTCCTTTGGCACAACAGTTCCTTGGCTTGTCGTTTATTGTGGTAAAATATACATAGCATGAAATTTACCATTTTAAAAAGTGCAGCCAACGATATTAAGTCCATCCACGTTGCTGTGCAGCCGTCCACCCAGAACGACCGGATCACTCCAACAGAAAGTCCACAGCTCGAACAAGACACTCCACGCCACCGCCCTGCCCGCCCAGAGCCCACCGTCCTGCTTTTTGCTCTATGACACTTTCTACTTACGGTAGCTCACCTAGGAGGAATTATACAGTGTTTGCCATTTTGTGTGCAGCTGATTTACTTAGCATAGTGTTTTCACGTTTTATCCCTGTGGTAGCATGTGTCACAATGTCCTTCCTTTTTATGACTGAATACTGTTCCCCTGTATGTATGGACTACATTTTATTTATCTATTTAGTCATGCACGAACTCTTGGGTTACACCCACCTTTTGGCTCCTGTGAATCGTGCAGTGAACACGGGGATACGGACTCCCTGTGCAACCCTTCCACGCTCTCTGGTTCTGGGCAGGACACCCTGAAGTGGAATTGCTGGATCGCGTGGCAATTCTGGGTTCAATGTTTTGAGGAAACCTCATGCTGTTTTCTACAGTGACTACACCATTTCACACATCCGTAAAAGCCAGCCTGGTGTGGTGGTGCACACCTGCAACCCCAGTACTTGGGAAGCTGAGACAGGAGGATCCTAGGTTCGAGGCCAGTCTCAGTGACTTAGCAAGACCCTGTTTCAAAAATAAATAAAAAAGGGCTGGGGGAGCTTGGAGGTAGAACACCCCTGGGTTCAACCCCAGCACCAATAAATAGATAAATACATATAAAAATAAAAATAAGCCGGGCGTGGTGGCGCACGCTTATAATCCCAGTACTTGGGAGGCTGAGAGAGGAGGATCCGGGTTCGCGGCCAGCCTCAGCTACTTAGACCCTCCGCAACATAGTGAGACCCTGTTTCAAAATAAAGAATAAAAAATAGGGCTGGGGTGTAGCCTGGAGGTAGAATGCCTCTGGGTTCAATTCCTGGTACTGCAAAAACAAACAAACAAACAAACAAACAAACAAACAAATAAATAAAAATAAAAATAAATAAAAGCCCCCCCACCCTGGTGTATGGGAAGTGGGACTCATTGGGGTTTTGACTTGCATTTCTCTCGAGACTAGCAACGTGGAACATCTTGTCAGGTGTTCATTGGCTGTTTGCATATCTTCTTTGGAGAGAGGCTTTCTGCCCGTTTTTCTAATTGAGAGTTGATATTTGTCGTTATTAGTTGTTAGGCTCTTTGCTTTTTGCACACCCGAGAGAGAGAGAAAACACTTCCATCTTTCCATCCAGCGGCATCCTCTGGCCTTTGCAGACGAGGCCTTGCTCCAAGCTTGAGCTCGCTCCCATTGCAAAGGCAGCAGGACTCGCCGCCTCCAGCAGCAGGACTTGATATTTCCCTGCCGAGTAATTACCTGGAATTTACCAAGGGATTTTAAAGAGGCTGTAACGACCCAGGTTGTGGGAGGCAAAAGAATACATGTGTCCCCACATAAATCACTGCGGCCGATCCCCCATCGCAGAGCGCCCTGCAGTAACGGCCCACCGGGTCCTACCGTCTGTCTCCAGATATGATGTAACGACCAGCCGAAAGTAGCACGCCTGGAGCGAAACGTACTTTGGCACTTACGGCTCTTCCAGATGAAAGCTTCCATTTTTCCTAATTTAAACATGTCTTTGAAACTGGGGACTTAACGTGATTTAGGCTTGTGGAAAGCCATCGTTAATGCGGACTCTTCTTCAACCGTGACGTGGACCTTTACTCCGCACGCTCTCTAAACACAGATAATTCCCATGGCAACCAAAATGTTTCACGACTCTCATCCATACACTTGCACCTTTCTTAAAGAAACACAGAGCACAGCACTGTGGCGAGAGCACAGTAAATCACCGGCATGTTTTCTATTTGTTGTTACATAGTTGTCAGCCTTTAGAGAAGGGCTGGACACCGTCACCCACTATCAATTGAACTTGGGAAAAGGAGACGGTTGGCCGGGGCCTTTGACACTGTGCCGGCAAATAGGGTCTTGTTTGTAACATCGTGTAAGGAGTGAGTGATGAGTTTCTAGATTGTTGGGGTCAGAAAACTCTCAGATACGAAGCACTGAAGAGAGCGGGTCTCTCCATGACACATTTGCAGGGCCAACTGTCTTCTGTTAAATGACAGCTACGTGTACCCTAATGTTGGTGAACGTTCGCACAAACAGGCTTTTTTGGTGGCGTCTAATTTACCTCTGGTTGTATTTGGAGACATGCGTGATGATTTTGTTGTGCCTTCAAAAGTCTCTCTCTCTTTTTTGGCTCTGTAGACAAGTCTTTACTTGCCCTGTGAATACTTGCTGTGTGGCCAATGGAACGAAACCCACAGGACGCTCTCCCCAAGGATGCCCCCCCCCCCAGCTCCTGACTGGTGGCGGGACCCGAAGGCTGGAGGGAGGCCTCACGAAGGCGCTGGCAAGTCACCCGCCCTTGGTTTCGAACCTCTCACTTTGTTTTGTCCATGCCTGGGAAGAAATAGCTCTCTGCGAGTGCCCCTGTCACTAGAGAGAGAGCCCTGTCTACCCCAGGAGTGCGGCTCTGCTTCCTGCTGTCAGTAGCCCCTTCGTCTCTGGCATACTCGTGTTTCCAAGAGAGAGGAGAAAGGACCCTCTTCTGTTTGATTGTTTTCTTTTAAACTAAATGTAGCAATAAATCTAACTCAACCCAAATAACTGCTGAGCATTTCATCTTAACCTCACGGTGAAGATGAACTCCACGGTGCCTGATCAGTGCTTCGGTGCTTAGATTGGAACGTCTCCAAACCCTCAGACTCCCACAGCAATTTGGAAAGGCCTACCTGAGGTTTTTATATCCTTAGGCCGAAGATTCATTTTTCACTTATGAGATAGAGCCCCTGAGTTTCAAGGACAACCATGCTATACTTTTGTAGAAAGTCCACAGAGATAATGCTGGAATGAGAACGATTTTTCTAAACCTAGTGGATTTATATATTGCTGCCCACATCTACCATGAGTGCTCCTTTCTATGTTTTCTAGAATTAAGTTATAATTAAATTATAGAAAAACTTAGCCAGGTGCAGTGGTGCATGCCTATAAGTTCAGTATTTGGGAGGCTGAGACAGGATGATTGCAGGTTCAAGGCCAGCCTCAGCAACTTAGCAAGACTAAGCAACCTAGTGAGATCCTGTTTCAAAACAAAAAATAAAAAGGTCAGGGGGTGTAGCTTGGGGGTAGAATGCCTCTGGGTTTAATCCACAGTGTGTATATGTACGTGTGTGTGTGTGTGTGTGTGTGTGTGTGTGTATGAAAGTTCTTTGAGATAAAAAATGTATCGATTAGTCTGTGTTTTCTGTGCATCTGCTGTGCAGGGGTTCAGGAACAGATGTGACTGGGTTCTGGTCTTCCCATTGCTGTCCTATCAGTGAGGATGGTGCAGGAGATGTCAAAATAAGAGCCATGTTCTGAGGCCGAGCGGCCAGGCTCATGCTCTCCGCCTCCCTGTGCTCTGCTTGGAACACTCGGGGGATGCTGGGTGGAGGAGGAGAGACCTGAGCAGGAACCTGGAAAATGGATAGAAAATGGATGGGATGACCAACCACGCGAAGAAACGGTGGGAATTCAATCGGCTGCTGGATCTCTGCTGGAACAGCCGTTCTTGTTTCCTTTGTGTTTGATGAGCCTCAGATGGTGGGCAACACAGAGATATTGTCCTCCCAGAACATACAGTTTAGCTGGGAGAGAACAGAGGTGTGGCTGCTTGGGACCTGGGGAACCTAGGGTCTTCAGGGTTCACATTGACCATGAACTCACCTGCCCCAGGGAGCGTGGCCACGCTCCGCCCCTGCCTTGGCACCTGTCGACTGCACGTTCCTCCTCCTCCTTCCGAGCTCGTTTGCTTTCTCTCTTATCTCTAGGAAGGCAAAAATCAATGCCCCTCTTATTGGCCATCAGGATTCCCTGCACTATCCTGTGGGGCCGTGGCCTCAACTTTATTTTACTTACAAGATTATTTAATTATCTATGTCTCTTCTCTTAGACTGTGAACTCTAAGAGGACAAGGCTATTGTCTGATGCTCTGTGTGGTGTGTATGTGTGTGTGTGTATGTGTGTGTGTGTGGTGCTGGGGATTGAAACCAGGGGTGTTCTACCTCTGAGCTACGCCACCTACCCTTTTTATTTTTTTGTTTTTGAAACATGTTCTTGCTAGGTTGCTGGGGTTGTCCTCAAACCTGTGATCCTCCTGTCTCTGACTCCCAAGTATTGGGATTACAGGTGTGCGCCGCTACGCCTGGCTTGGTACTATTTAATCCTGTGTTTCTAGCACCCAGCATCTGGTACCTAGTGCCTGGCAAGCAGGAAGAGCTCAACCATTGCTCAATGAACAACATTGCTGAGTGGATAGGTAGGTTCTTGGTGGAGGCTATTCATAGATGGATTGACCTGTAATGACTGTCATGCCCACTTTCCTTCCACAGCTCCACGGCAAACACCTTCTCCAGTCCTCTTTATCTTGCTTGAACACACACACTCTCTTGCTCTCCCTCTTGCTTTCTCTCTCTCTCTCGTTGGCACCAGGGATTGAACCCAAGGGCATTTTACCTCCAAACTACACTCCAGCCATATTTTTTTAAATTTTGAAACAGGGTTTTGCTAAATTGCTGAGGCTGGCCTTGAATCTGCGATCCTCCTGTCACAGCCTCCCAGGTACTGGGATTACAGGTGTATACCACCACACCCGACCCAATTCTTCTTCTGAGAGGCTATTCCTACCGTATGAATGCACATAATTCCAATTGAGATTTTTCAAGTTTTGTTTGTGAAGCAGTTTGTTGTAATTAATAAGATATCTTATTAAAGTCCATGATATTTTTCCTGAAACATAAATTAGAGATGCAGTAACATGTCATTGTAATGAGAGGAGATCTCATGTCTTAGAATTGTGAATGGTTAAGTAAGTTTGATAAAGGCACTATAAATTAGGAGGAATGGCTTCTACTGTTTACAGTAGGATGACTATGATTGACAACAATTAGTAGAATATTTCAAATATCTAAGAAAGGATTTTGAATGTTTCCAACACAATGAAATGACAAATGTCTGAAGGGATGGATATGCCAAATCTTTGCACATTGTATACTTGTGTTAAAGTGTTGTACAACACCTACCCTGTAAATGTATATAATTACTATGTGTCCATTAAAAGCATAAATATTGTTAAAATTTTATAAAGGAAAACCATAAAATGCCCCCTTTTGAAAGTTCAAATAAAAAAAAGGTGGGACACCTGTCCTTTAGGTTTCAAGAAAAAGTGAAGCAGTTATAAGAACAGGATCCAAGTGCAGTGGGGGTTGCTGACGGGCCTGTAGACTGGGGTTCTCAGCATGTGGCCTGCTCAGCAGCACCAGCATCACATGGTCATGGCTACAACTACAGATGCTCAGGCCAGGACCTGGGAGGGAGGCCCAGCACCCAGTCCTTTCAAGCCCTGTAGGCGATTCTGATGCACATTGGAGTTTGAAGACCTTTTCTTCCATTAAATGTTTCCCCAATCCAGTGACTTCTCTTCTTTTTTTTTTTTTTTTTGTGGTACTGGGGATTGAACCCAGGGGCGTTCTACCTCAGAGCTACACCCTGGCCCTATTTTTTATCCTTTATTTTGAAACCAGGTCTCACGAAGTTGCGGAGGCCTCACTAAGTAGCTGAGGCTGGCCGTGAACCCGGATCCTCCGGTCTCCGCCTCCCAAGTACTGGGATTACAAGCGTGCACCACCATGCCCGGCACTTCCCTTAACAGGACCACTCAACCTCTGCTTGACTTGTCCAATTAAGTGAAGATCTTATCTCAGAATAAGGAATCCACTATTGGAATAGACTTGGTTAGTAAGATATTCTGCCTGCTTCCTTGTAACTTCCACTCTGAGCTATATGGAACTTTCTGAGGGCTGTCTGCACTGAATAAAATTCTTTTCAATGGCACAACCTGTAGCAAGTTATTCTTTCTCTGCATTCCTCCCATGGGAAGTGCTCCTAAGTCTATCCACCAACCTGCACGTGTCCGCGTCCCATCACTGTAATAAAATACCTGGCACAGGGTACTTAGGAAGTAAAGAGGTTTATTTTGGTTCATGGGTCAGGAGGTTTAAATCTAATTGGTTTGGACCAGGGCAGGGGTAGCTTATAGTGGCAGGAGTGTGCAATGGAGTGTTTACATCTCTAGCTGAGAGAGTCAGAGAGAGAGAGAGAGAGAGAGAGAGAGAGAGAGAGAGGAGAGAACATGAACCAGCCAGGGTACCACGATCCATTTATTTATTTATTTATTTATTTATTTATTTGTTGAGCCCAGGGACATCCTACCTCTGAGCTACACCCCCAGCCCTAGTTTTTATTCTTTATTTTGAAACAGGGTCTCACTAAGTTGTGGAGGGCCTCACTAAGGCTGGTTGCGAATCTGCAATCCTCCTGTCTCAGCCTCCCAAGTACTGGGATTGCAGGTGTGGGCCATCACGTCCAGCACCACAGTCTCCTTTCAGGTCACTCTTCCAATAGTCCAAGGGTCTCCCTGTAGGTCCCACCTCTTAAAAGTCCATAGCACATCCCAATACTGGCGCTCTGGGGCTATGCCTTTACACATGGGTCTTTGGGTGACGTCCAACATTCAAAGTGTAGCACCACATAGGCCCAGATTTCCAGTCTCTGCTTCCTCTTTCCTCATAAGCAGGTGCTTTCCAGCCCTTGCCTGGTCTCCCGAGCACACGCCTGGCCATTCTGGAGCTGACTCAGACAGGGCGCAATTTGCACACGGCACTCCCTTCTACCCATGTGGTTGAAGAGGATGTTCATTTTCTTGTCTGTCACGTCATATTTTTTTTTTTTTTTGCGGTACCGGGGATTGAACCCAGGGGCGTTCTACCTCCGAGCTACATCCCGGCCCTATTTTTTATCCTTTATTTTGAAACTGGTCTCACGAAGTTGCAGAGGGACTCACTAAGTAGCTGAGGCTGGCCGCGAACCCGGATCCTCTGGTCTCCACCTCCCAAGTACTGGGATTACAAGCGTGCGCCTCCACGCCCAGCCTTGTCATGTCATATTGATTCAGATTGCTTTTTTAGGAAAACAGAAACACAAACAGGGAAAGCCAGCCCACGTTGCTTTCACAGGCGCCGTGGTTGCTGTCACGTGAGCTGCCTTTTTCTGGTGGAGCTTGTCTTTTGCACAGGATGGAGGTGCGTTTTATGATCCCCCTTCCTGGGCTTCATGTTGTTTGGGGTTTGTTTGCTTCAGTCTGTTGAGGTTTTCTCTATCTTGATGTTGTTAGACAGTATGTTATGTCTGGTTATCCATTGACTTAAAAATTACCTTTCCTGTATTTTTGTTTTAAATAGAAATGCCCTCTAAAGCAGATCTATGAACTAAAACTTTTGTATATCATTGGAAACTCAAATTGATCTTACATTAAAAAGTTTTTGGTAGTAAAATTGATTTGAAATCTATTAATCTGTATTATTATTATTATTTTTATTATTATTATTATTATTAGTAGTAGTAGTAGTAGTAGTGGGAATTGATCCCAGGGGCATTCTACCACCAAGCTATACCCCCAGCCTTTTTAAATTTTTATTTTGAAACAGGGTCTTGCTAAGTTGCTGAGGCTGGCTTTGAACCTGTGATCCATATATCTCAGCTTCCCAAGTACTAGGATTACAGGCATGTGACACCATGCCCAACTTACAAATCTGTATTATTAACTTTAGAAAATATTAGAAAATATCATGAGAGATTTGATGAGTAGCCATTTGAAATTAAGATAGCAGGTGTCTGTAGCATCCCTTTGTTCTGCTACATAGTAATCCAGTCAGCGGGGCACAGTGGCCTTGTTTTGTCAAGTCTTGATTTAGTGAATTTATGGTGGTTTCCAGGGCTTCCTTCTTCCTTTTGAAAGTGTCTACAAGCCTGCATTTAATAATTCATTTCACAATTTTTTCTGAAGATTGACATAAAGCTCTTTAAAGTTTTTTTTTTATTTTTTATTTTTAGCTATCTCTCTCCTCCCTGTGTTTGCAGTCTTTCAGCACCTCTCCTGTTCTTCCCAAAGTGGATATACAATGATCCTGTGATCATACTTGCAAATCCTTTTAGTACTTTGAGTGTAATCCATTTGGGCATGGAGACTTGACTTCATTTAAATCAGCAGGTACAATCAGGTGTGGTGGTGCACACCTATAATCCCAGGATTTGAGAGGCTGAGACAGGAAGATTGCAGGTTCAAGGACAGCCTTAGCAATGTAGAGTGAGACTCTTAGCAATTTAGTAAGACCCTGTCTCAAAATAAGAAATAATAAAGGGTGGGGATATAGCTTGAAGGTAGAATGCCCATGGGTTCAATCCCTAGTACCAAAACCAAAACCAAACCAAACCACAACAAACAATAAATAACAAAAACAAACAAACAAACAAAAAAGAAAAATAAAAAACAAAACCAGGCATGGTTTTGGTAGTAAAATTTTTGGTTGTGCAAGCCTGTAATCCCAGTACTTGGGAGGCTGAGACAGGAGGATTGCAGGTTCGAAGCCAGCCTCAGCAACATAGCAAGACCCTGTTTCAAAATAAATAAATAAATAAATAAATAAATAAATAAATAAATAAATAAAGACAAGGGTGTAGCTTGGATGAAGAACATTCCTGAGTTCAATCCCCAGAACCAAGCCGGGTGTGGTGGTGCACGCTTGTAATCCCAGTACTTGGGCGGCTGAGACCGGAGGATCTGGGTTCGCGGCCAGCTTCAGCTACTTAGTGAAGCCCTCCGCAACTTACTGAGACCCTGATTCAAAATAAAGAATAAAAAATAGGGCTGGGGGTGTA
Organism: Glis glis; assembly: GCA_004027185.1. Lineage (NCBI taxonomy): Eukaryota > Metazoa > Chordata > Mammalia > Rodentia > Gliridae > Glis > Glis glis. The sequence continues at coordinate 16,870 of PVJS01019085.1, read as the reverse complement.
GCTTGGAGGTAGCATGCCCCTGGGTTCAATACCTGGTACCTCAAAACAAAAATCTCCAGAACTATACACACACACACACACACCACCACCACCACCACCACCACCACCACCACCACCAACAACAACAACAATAACAACAAAAAAGGAAGAAAGAAAGAAGTGAGAACACACTGCAAGCACTGTGAATTTTATATCAAGTTATGAGGGAGAGAGGAAGACGACACTGGGGAGAAGGAGAGGACACGTGAGATGGCACGCCTGTGTTCAGAGGCTGCCCTGGCCCTTTCGGCTGGAGCGGGTTGGTGATGGAGTCTGTTGAGCAGAAGGCTTGGCACCTGGCCTTCCAGCCAGTCCTGGAAGTCACCTGGCTCGTGACCCACCAGAGGAGGGAGCGGGGCAGTGCCCGAGGCGCCCTAGCTGAGGGGCAGGGAGAGGCCGGCTTCCTTTACCCAGGTTGGGCAGGACTCAGGACCCGCTGGCTCCTAGATGTTGAGGGTTGAGCGGGGCCGGGGTTTGCAGCCACAGCCGCAGTGAATTCTCTCCTCCTCCTCTGTGGTCCCGAGGTCCTGCTTTTCCTTTCCCAGCCTGGCCTGGCGGTCCGTATTCTTTCTGTCTCAGAACCTGGACTTCAAAGATGGCAGAGACTGTGGTACCACTTCCTCCCTCACAGGCAGGGGTGTGGGTTCGAAACCCAGGTGCCCAAGGGTGTTGGGCTGTGATGCCGCTGTTTCTCACTCGGTCCTTTGCTGCAATCCATTTCTGGTCCTTGGAGAACACGTATGGAAACATTTTTTTCAGGCGTGGGAAAGGAAAAACATGTATGAGATTAAACTGGTATCAGTCTATTACTTCCCCCCATTTTTGCTGTAATATTAATTTAATTTTTAAATTTATCATTACTCGCCGGGCGTGGTGGTGCATGCTTGTAATCCCAGTACTTGGGAGGCCGAGACAGGAGGATCGCAGGCTCAAGGATAGCCTCGACATCGTAGCAAACTCAGCAACCTAGTGAGACCCTGTTTCAAACTAAAAAATAAAATAGGGTGGGAGGTAGAACTCCCCTGGATTCGATCCCCAGTACCAAAAAAAAAAAAAAACATTATCATTACTCTTTACTATTCTGATTAAAAGAGCATTTCTTTTTAAAAATACTTTTATTGGTGCACTGTAATTATACATCATAGTGAGATTCAAAGTGATACAAATTTACATGCACACAGGTCTTGGCGTGTTTCCCTCCACATCCCAGCCAGGCGTCCCCTCCCCGTACGTGTTAGTGAGATTGGTAGTGACCCCTTCATGTATGGACACAGCATCATTTGAACTGTTTCCTTCTTCAGTTCTTCTTTTTCCCCACCCCTTCTCTCTTGTCCAATCCCTTTCCACGATTCTACTGGTCTCTCTATTTATCTGAAGTCCCTTTTGTTTCCTATTTTCTAATTTGTGTGTGTGTGTGTGTGTGTGTGTGTGTGTGTGTGTGTGTGGCACTAGGGATTGAACCCAGGGGCATTCTACCTCCGAGCTACATCCCCAGCCCTATTTTATTTTTATTTTGAGGCAGGGTCCCACTAGGTTGATGAGAGTCTCACTATTTGCTGAGGCTGTCCTCGAACCTGCGATCCTCCTGTCTCAGCCTTCCAAGTACTGGGATTGTTTCCCATTTTCTTTCTAGTGTCCACATAGGAGAGAAAACATACGGTCCTTGACTTTCTGAGACTGGCTGATCTTGCTTAGAATAATATTCCCCAATTCCATCTATTTTCCTGCAAATGACATCATTTTGTTCTCCTTAATCGCTGAGTAAAATTCCGTTGTGTGTATAGACCACATTTTCTTTTTCCATTCATCAACTGATGGACAGCTAGGCTGGTTCCATAGTTTGGCCGTTGTGAATTGTGCTGCTATGAACATGGGTGTGCATGGATCACTATAGGGTTCTGACTTGAATTCTTTTGGAGAGATACTGAGGAGTGGCATGGCTGGGTCACATGGCGGTTCCGCTCCTCATCTACTGAGGCACCTCCATGTTGGTCTCCACAGTGGCTGTACTAATTTTCACCCCCAGCGACGGTGGATCAGGTTCCTATTTCCCCACAGCCTTGCCAGCATTTATAGTTTGCATTCTTGACGCTGCTGTTGTAATTGGAGTGAGAGGGAGTCTCAGCACCGCTTTGATTTACCTCTGCCTGGTTGCTGATGATGTCGGGCGCTTTCCTATGTACTGACCTCATTCTTCTTTGGAGAATTGTCACCTGGGTCCATTCCGTGTACCGCTCCATCTTGGAGTGGTAAGCAACTACGCAGTCAAAGCAGACTACTTCAGCTGTTGCTGTATCCTTTCTGCTTGGTATTTTCCTATTTCCTTTTTGTCATAAAGAGGAGGAATGCATATTGAAACACGATCCGCTCTGCTGCTTCTACACGCGTGTTTTGCTACTGGCTCCAACAGAAATGGCACCCTGAGCTGAGGCTTAGAGCGAGCAGCGTCTAGAGCGTGTAGGTGACTGACTTGTTAAACGTTTCTTCCTACCTGGCGTGGTGGTGCACACCTGTAATCCCAACACTTGGGAGGCCGAGACAGGAGGATCGCAGGTTTGAGGACGGCCTTCGCAATGCAGCGAGACTCTCAGCAACCTAGGGAGACCCTGTTCCAAAATAAAAAATAAAAAGGACTGAGAGTGTAGCCTAGAGGTAGAATGCCCCTGGGTTCAGTCCCCAGTACCACCAAAAATTTCTGATGATAATAATTTCCTCCTTCTCTGACTTGTCAATGGCGCTGGCTCTGGAGACGGAATTGCACGCAAGGTGAAGTGTCTGGTTCTGGTCACAGTAAATTCTAGAAGCACAAGGGAGAACAGCTGTGGCGTTCCGTTCTAACTCCTCGTTTATCTGCTCTCCATGTTGGTGGAGGTCAGACCACAGTCAGCCTGGGCCGTCTGCGCGTGTAGGACTCCCAACCCTAACCCCCGGGAACCATTGGAAAGAGTGTTTCTTCTCCTGGTCCGATTTTCTCAGGGGATTTCTACTTCTGCCCGATTTCCCCAGCCCCTCACGGGTCCGATTTTCAGGAGTAGTGTGACTTTTGTCAAGCGGTGGGATTGGAGCAAGTGTGAAAATCAGGAGAGGGCAAAGGGAGGTGAAAATGTCAAAAATTCTGATGTGTTGTGGAAACATCAGAGTTTGACAAGCCCAAGAAAAGTTACACATTCTAAAAACCTGTAAATTGCGATGACACCGAGTTTTCTTGTGTGCAAGTTCAGGTAATTTTCCTGGAGGCATTCAGAATAGGAGAACAAAGAGGTTGCAACAACTTCCATTACTTTCACTCCTACATATGCGTCTGATTCTAAAAACAATCTAAAAACACCTGCTGTTTTCCTATTCAGATCAAATGACATGAGCCAGGCGTGGTGGTGCACACCTGTAATCCCAGTACTTGGGAGGCCAAGACAGGAGGATCCCAGGTTCAAGGCCGGCCTCGGCAACTTAGTGAGATCCTCAGCAACTTAGCAAGATTCTGTTTCAAAATTAAAAATAATAGAATAAAAATTAAAATGGGACATTTAATAAAAAGTAAAGATAGAATGCCTCTGGGTTCAATCCCCAGAACCAAAACAAACAACAAAAACAAAGATGAAAAAAAAAAGGAGTACACACGATGAAAAGATGTCTTTGGTGTCATTTACACTATGTGGTGGTCCCAATCAAGTTAGATTTATCAAAACAGCAATTGTGTATAAAGTACAACTGCAGACATTGTCAGTTTTAAATTTGAAGATGACCGGATGTGGTGTTAACATAGCAAATCTCCATTAAGATAAACAGCAGAGATTTATACTGTGATTAGTAGCAGAGCACGTGAGCTCTCGAGACAGTAGAAGGTAGAAAACGGCCGCCGTTGGAGCCGTGCTTACGAGACCCCCGCTGCCCTGCCTGAGCACTGTGCAAGAGATGTGGGGAACGAGCCTCCATCTTCATCATCCGACTGTGTCTCCAGGTATCACGCTTGAACTGATGTGCACGTCAAAGGAGCTGAGAAAGTTTTTACTGCTGGGTAGTAGTCAAATATTGAGAAGACACCAAAACGTTACTGAGTGAGAAGGAGGGCCTGGTAGTGATGGGGAGACCCCTGGGCCATAGTCAGGGTGTGGATTTGAGACTCAGACCCGACTCACTTTATTCTTTTCTGCATCTGGGCAAGACCCTGTGGCAGCCGTGGGCTCGACGTTCATGCTTCTGTGACTCCTTGACTTCCTTGAGGGATAGGAGGTGCTGGTGCACACGGACCTGCATGTGGTCTGTCGTGGAGGTCCCCGATGTGGGCAGAACCCCCCAGGGCGGAAGTAGATTTATAAAGACATGCTTTTTTTTATTTTTGGAAAGGAGGCGGTAAGCCAAGTAAGCGTGGAACCTTTGTTGAAAGATGGCTGTCCGGTCCTTTCTCCTCCAGCAAGCTGAAAGCTGATCGAGGGCAGGTGGGGGCATGCTTGTCACAGTTCTGTCTCCGTCTGACACGCAGGGCTCAGTAAGCAACTGCTGCGTGAGCCAAGGGACTGCTTGTCCCCTGCAGGACGACCTTGTTAGGGAAGCCTCATGTGACAGCCGGGTGTCCTTCTTTCCTCCTGGCTACAGAATGCTCCTGCTTGTTCCCCTTTGAAGATGGACTTTTACTGGCCAAAGACTTAGATCCAAAGAGAATACTAATTGGAAAGTGACAAACCATGAGTTTTCATTTTTTTTGGTGTGTGTGGTGCTAGGGATTGAATGCTAGGGTCTTCTACCTCTGAGCTACACCCCCAGCCCTATTTTATTTTTTATTTTGAAACAGAGTCTCACTAAGTTGCTGAGGGCCTCACGAGGTTGCTGAGGCTGCCCTCAAACCTGCCATCCTCCTGTCTTAGCCTCCCCAGGCCTGGGATTATAGGTGTGTGCCACTGCACCCAGCCAGCCCGGTATTTTATAAATAACATTTAAATAATGCGCCTCAGAGGTAGAATGCCCCTGGTTCAATCCCCAGTACCAAAAAAGTAAAAATAAAGCCAGGCATGGTGGCACATGCCTGTAATCCCAGTACGTGGGGAGCTGAGACAGAAGGATCACAAGTTTGAGGCCAGCCTCAGCAACATAGTGAGACCCTCAGCAACTTAGCAAGACCCTGTTTCAAAACAAAACAAAACAAAATAGAACCCCCTGGAACCATGTAGTTCAGAGATAGAAGGCCCCTGGGTTCAATCACTAGTACCAAAAAAAAAAAAGTAAGCAGATTTGGTGTCTATTTCCACAGCACAAAAGGCAGCCGCAGAAGCTTAGCCAGTGGGGGGATCATTTCAATTCAGAGGGATTTGTACATCAGTTTTATAGCAGTGTAGCCTCTTTCCTCCTTTCCTTCAACTCCTACACTTAACATTTTATTTTACCATTGTTTGGTCTCCGGTGTCAAATAAAGCACCTTTTATATTTAGTACAAAAGGACCAGTGTCATGTTGGTCTGGTCCCAAGTGCTGTGCAAACATGAACCCATTCGACTCCCCTTGACCCCGGGCTGCACACCCTTGTTTAAACACCGCGGCCTTCCTGGAGAACCACTCCAGGCAGTAGCTAGGAAAATTATAGAACGCGCAGGAGAGTTTCAATATCTGTTAGGGCGTGTTACATACTGATGTTTCCCCTGATGTTAAAGGTCTTAAATCCTGATTGTTTACAGTTCAAAAGTCTTCCGGAGGAAGGATTAGGGCAACGCGCCCGGGCCGAGCACTGGCAGGAGGGGATGGCTTCTGATGATGGACTATCTGAAATATTTCAAAATAACCACATCCAAGGGTTTTATTACCAAAGTTGAATTAAGCAACAAATTCTTGAGACTCTCTATAAATCAAAAATTACCACCTCTCCTCAACAAAATAAAAATATCTGCTGAATTTTGGGGAGTGAAGATATTAATTTATCTAAATGACATGTAGACTGTAGCTGGTTCTTAGAGGGGGCTGTTTTTTCTTGCCCCTCTGAGATGTCTAGCTCATTTCTCCATTCCTGCCTTTGGAATTTGTAATTCATTGTGAAGGACCCATTCCAATTCTATCACAAGGAATGGAATTTGAGGAGTTCACAGTTACTTCAACTCTCTGAACTTTTTAAAGAAAACATTTGTATTAGAGAAATACCATATTCTATCATCAAGAGAATTAAAAAAAGCCCAAAAGTTATAATCACGGAGAAAATTTACCAGTGCCCCCAAATCCTTGTCTTTAATTTATATATCACTTTTAGCCCTTCGATTCAGCTCTGTGGGTTCAGTTTCCTTGTGTGCAAAATGGAAGGTATTTGAGGAGCTTAAGCCTCAAGCTCCCTTTATTTTGAGCATTTTTCCAGTAACTCAGTTACTTTAACATGGGCTTAAACAAATAATCGCCGAAGGCACAGAATTAGGAGTAGTGGTCCAAAAACTTTGAATTGCTGTGTGTCATTAGCATTCTTGTCTGTGAGATTTCAGGAGAGATTATTATAATAAATTCAGCTTATCTCTGTTGTCTCTGCGTGTGTATTTGTGTGTTTGAGGCTGACCTCGAACCTGCGATCCTCCTGCCTCAGTCTTCCAGGTACTGGGATTACAGGTGTGCACCACCACGCCGGCCCTCCACATCTTTGGAATAGTTTCTTGCGAATTCAGTGTATAGTGCAGCTCCGGGAGCTGGGCTGCGGCTCAGTAGCAGGGTATGTGGCTGACCAATATGCAGAAAACAAATATGTACCTACATGAAGCAGCGACGAGGTCCGGTCACAGCCAGCCTTCACATCCCCTTTAGCAGCCGTGTGTAAATCAAAATAAAAATGCTTCTGAATTTTAAAATGGTCAAGTTTTGATTTCCTGTCATCATTTCTCTTTTGCTTTCCCTTCTCGAAATTCAAGCAGCACGTTATTTCAGAGTGACATTTTGGTGCCACCCGCTTTGCTTTGGGACACACTCAGAGTGCAATTGATAGGAAGAGCCAAGAGTGCCAGCCCAGGGCCTGGGTGGGCTGGAGAGAATGCACGGGGTTACTGTGCAGCAGAGACGCGGGTCTGTGACTCAGGCAGACGCACAGCCCAGTTCAGGTCCTGGCCCGTCCTTAGTTTTGCATTTACATAGCGTTTTTCTACCTAAGAATGTTGATAAGTCAGGAATAATGCCAGCACTTATGAAGTGCATACATGATAATATTTTCACTCACAAATGTCTGCAGGTGTTGATAAATCTTCAAATAAGGATTGCACAAATGTGGGAGCACGGGTCTTTTGCCCGGGTGTCTCTCTCCCCTGCCTCACGGCGGTCGGTTTGTTCTCCTTTCCCCCCTTTGTGCTGTGAACAGGTTTCCCCCAAGATCTGTCAGTTAAAATTCTTATGCTTTTTCACTCTTTCGAAATAGGTTTTATGACTTTTTTGCATAAATAATAGCTATAAAATTGTAATAATGAAAATAAAATGATAGCTTGAAACAGGTAGGAACATTTCACTTTGGATAACTAAACTGGGGGAGAGTCAATTTCCAGTTTTAAAAAGTATTTAAGCCGGGTGGTGCATGCCTGTAATCCTAGTAGTTGGAAGGCTGAGACAGGAGGAGCCCAGGTTCAAGGTCAGTCTCAGCAACGTAGCAAGACCCTGTTTCAAAATACTACTACTACTACTATTACTACTAATAATAATGAGGCTGGGGGATAGCGTGGAGGTAGAATGCCCCTGGGTTCAATCCCTGGCATCACGCGCATGTGCAGGCGTGCCCCCCCCCCACTTGTTGTTCAGCCTTGTGCAGTGCAATACTGTACAACCATGAACCTGCATGCGTGAAGTCCTGTTTCCTAAGCCGGGCTCAGTGAAGGCTGTCACAAGACTATTAGACGAGGTGCCCTTGCGAGTGGATGCCTTGCTTGATGAGTGGGCACTCATCTTATTTCAGAACGTGAAGTTGGTAAGAGACCCCTATATAGGACAAGGTGAGGGGTTCCAAATCTCTATGTTTAATGTAATCTGAGGCTAATTAGAAGTCAACCTTTAAAGTAACAGAAAACACTCTTCAATATATTTATGTGCGATAAATTAGAATAGCATTCTTTAACATATTTGTGGAATTTTATGCTATGTAGTACAGGTAGCATCTTCAGATATCTAGTGTTGATGTCGGCCTTGGATTTTTTTTTTAATTTCACATGTTATTCAAGAATAGATTTCACTAGCTTAGTAGGTTTGAGGAGAAAAGGCTAATTCAGTTATGAAGTTATACCAAGATGGAAACAGACTTTGATTCAATATGAAAAATGGCCAGGGTCCTTTTTAGTATGTTTGCATAACAAAAACAGCCAATGCTGCCGGGCGTGGTGGCGCACACTTGTAATCTTAGTACTTGGGAGGCGGAGACCGGAGGATCCGGGTTCGTGGCCAGCCTCAGCTACTTAGTGAGGCCCTCCGCAACTTCGTGAGACCCCATTTCAGAATAAAGGATAAAAAATGGGGCCGGGGGTACGCCTCTGGGTTCAATCCCTGGTACCGCAAACCCCCCCCCCAAAAAAAAACCAGCCAATGTTGTGACTTTCAATTTTGCCAAAATTGTGGCATTTATCAAAGATGAGAGTGGTGTATGAACCACTTATGGGAATGATTTATGCTCCAAATTGTGAGGTAGTTTGGTGAAGGAAACTGCTCGAGAGATTTTTTTCTCTGCAACTAAGATTTGGATTCTTCCAGGACCCCATGTAATGTAAAAGAACTCTTTTAAAGTGCTGATCTTGAATTTGGAGGAACTGATATATATATGTGTGTGTGTGTATGTATATATTGTGTGTGTGTGTGTATGTGTGTATATATATATTTGGTTTTGAATGCTAATTATTTTCTCTTTTTCTCTGTATTGTATTTGTTTAGATAATGTGTTCCTCATGTTGGTTTTAGGCTTCTTTCTGCATCTTTTATGGAAGAGACAATCTCTGCAGTTATGTCAACAAACCCCACAGTTTATGGAATTACAGTTCGGAGGCCAGCCTCAACAACTTAGCGAGGCCCTCAGCAACTTAGTGAGACCCTGTTTCTACATAAATAAGTAAATAAATAAGTAGATAAATAAATAGGACTGGGGTGTAGCTCAGAGGTAGAATGCCCCTGGGTTCAATCCCTAGTACTCCCTCCTGCAATATTTTTCTTGCTCTTTTCTTTTAATAGATTTTTCATGATTTCTGAGGAATGGAGAAATATTTGTTACTGTATAGTGAAGGGCCCTGAATGAGAGTAGTGAGCCCCCCTGAAGGTGCTGTCCTGTGGTGCTGTGACTGTGTCCCCTAGGACTTGTGTGTTTCAACAGCTTCTTTTCTCCTCCTCCTCCTCCTCCTCCTCCTCCTCCTCCTCCTCCTCCTCCTCCTCCTCCTCCCTCTCTCTCTCTCTCTCTCTCTCTCTCTCTCTCCTCTCTCTTCTCTCTTTCTCTCACTCTTTCATACTGGGGATTGAACCCAGGGACATTCTACCTCCAACCTACACCTGCAGGTGCTTTTTACCTTTCATTTTGAAACAGAGTCTCACTAAGTTGCGGGAGGGTCTTGCTAAGTTGTTGAGACTGGTCTCGATTCTGTGATCCTTCTGTCTCAGTCTCCCAAGGGCTGGGATTGCAGGCGTGGGTCACTGCACCTGGCTTCAAGGAATTTATTCATTCATAAACATTTACCACATGCTTGGGAGATATTTGGCGCCACGTGAGACCACAGAAGATGAACTGTGGTCCCCAGGCTCTGGGAGGAGGATGGGAAATAGGTGGGGTGACCCTCTAATTGCGCAGTGGTGATATCCCGCGCCAAGATGGTTGGCAGAAGGACCAGCTGAAAAGCCAGGTGCAGAGATGACTACAGCAGGCGCAGCGAGTCCTCACCGGCCAGAGGCAGAGCACCGTGGTGACGCTCAGCCTTGCGTCGTATGGGAGAGTGCGCGGTAGGAAAGTCATGAGGCCACGTGCGCCCAGGACAAGGACAGGGACAGGTGCGACAAGAGTAGCATTCAGTCTCAGCATCCGCTCCAGTCAGCGCAGACTCAGCTCGTGGCTCCGGATCATTTATGTTAATGATCCTGGGTTAATGATCATTATGTTAATGATCCAGAATGCTAGGAGCAGTCTGCTGAGGAAGGAAGGAGCATGTAACATCTCATAAATGTTTACATCAAAAATATTTTAAGAACTGATTTGGGGATGTTTTAAATACCAACATTTGTTCACCCGAGAAATCTATTTTGAACATTTTGCTACCTTTAGTTTCCTTTTGAAATGGTGTAATTTTTTTTTGTCTTTTAAGAAACTTAGAGTTATTCCAAATTTAGAAAAGTATGTCTCTGAGTATACAGGCAATGACAACTGAAACTAAAAATTTTAAAATAATTGATAGAACAAATACTTAAATCATTAATACCTAAAAATTATGATTATTTTAGCCAACATTCAACATTCTAACAGGGTCCTTTAATCTTTAAATCAGTTATGATTATATATAGTCAATTTGTTTTGGGATTTCTAGGTAAGTAGATGAATATTAAGCAGACTTTGGAAACATTAATGCAAATGCAATTTTCCTTTGATTATTATATTCTGAGAAAGCTTTATGAAAGAATGAGTTTTTTTATTAGCTAAACTACATCTTGGGCCACCATTTGACTTCAGTCATTATAACTGACAAATTTTCTTTAAACTGTAAAAGAAAAAAGATGATAACGGAACTGGAAAGCTTCTACTCTGCATCGCACTACAGTCTTACCACTACCTTACGCTCAGTTCGCAGTGCTCCGCGGTGGGCTGCCGGTGCAGGCCCGCGCAGGTTCACTCTGGGACGCTCACACGGTGCCGACGCCTCCCAGGGATGGTGTCTGTTAAGCCATCCACGACTGTGGCCAGTTTAGGACAGTTTGTCCTTGAGACCATATACCAGCTTTGCACAAATACTGCTTTTGTGGTGCCTTAAGAAAGCTGCTTCACGGGTGCTTGTCTCTAAAAGGAAGTTTATTTTATTGAAGTCTTTACACTGCCAAGATTAAATTGAAATAGAGAAATTACTCTCTGCTCCGGTCATTGGGCAGTTGCTCAAAGAAAGCCCTAAGGCCATGCTATTTGTAAGTAGATTCTTTTTTTAAAAATTGTATGTGAAAAGTTTGAGCGTATATGAACAGAGGGAAGATGTGGTGTGCAGGACATAACCGTTTCTCACTCAGTATCACCTCTCGAAGACAGTCTGTGGCAGACTCAGGTTTTTGCCTTCTACATTTCCTACCAGAGTATAAGGATTATTATTATTATTTGATTCTGGGGATTGAATCTAGGAGCAATCTACTTCTGAGCTGTACCCCTGACCCTTTTTAAAATTTTGAAACAGGGTCTAAGCTGCTGAGGGTCTCGCTAAATCGCTGAGGTTGGCCTCCAACCTGTGATCCTCCTGTTTTAGCCTCCCAAACACTGGGACCACAGGCGTTTGCCACCGCGCAGCTCCCGTAAGGCTGTGAAGATGTGGCTGTGGCCCTGGCTGAGCGGTTTGTGACCTGCACGCAGGGCGTGGTGGCTCCTGGGCTCCACGTGGCTTAAGAGCCTCCTCTGCTGGGCTCTCGTCTCCAAGGGGCCCCGCACAGACGTTATAAATTTGCGTGCTCACTTAAGGCCTTGGGAACCTCTAGTGACATGTGCACGCATTTTGTTTGTTTTTATAAATAGCAACTTTATTGAGATATAACCATGTACCATACCATTGCCCATTAAAACTCAACGGTTTTAGTATTTTACAGTTATGCAACCATTATCACGGTCAATTCTGGAACATTCTTCTTTTTTCTTTTTCCCCATGGGAGGCAAGTTATTTATAGGAAGATTAATTAAGGATGCTGTAGGGCAGGGCCACAGGCATGGGAAGCCCTGGGTGATGCTTGGGCCTTGATTTGGGGAGAGACCAGAGAGGGCTATACAAATTTTCAAGGAAGTTCTTTGATCTTTCTTGATAGCACTCTAATATTTTTAACTGTTGTATTGAGGTATAATTGGTATACAAAAAAGGACGTATTTAGTGTAAATAATTTTGCTTTTTTTGTTCTGGGGAATGAACCCAGGGGAATTCTACCTCTGAGCTACATTCCCAACCCTATTTTCTTTTTTATTTTGAAACAGGGCCTCACTAAGTTGCGGAGGGTCTCGCTAAGTTGCTGAGGCTGGCCTCAAACCTGCGATCCTCCTGTCTCATCCTCTCAGTGCAGGATCCCCTATTTGCCAGTACCTTCTGCACAATTATAACCGTCGAGTCTGTCTTCTCATTATTTCTCTGAGTTTATATTAAGACCTCCTGGGTCACCATGCAACACGAAGACCAAGGACTCTTTTGGACTAGTCAACGTGTACGTAATGCCCCCAAGTGCTCCAGAGAAGACGTTTCTGAACACTAAAGAAAAGAATTGACAACTGGCCAAGAGTCGGCAGTGGCCACTGCTGCTGGGAGTCAGTTCCAGCCCACGCTGGGATGCCATCTCGGATGTCAGTCATTTCACTATCAGGGCAGCCGGGCTGCCACGGCAGAGCCCCACGCGCTCGCGGTGTTTCTCTTTTTCAGGAGAAGATGCTGCATTTTAGAAACAAGCCCTGGAGAGATCTTCCCTGAATTATTTCCATCCCACGCCGTCTGGTATCTGGGTTAAGGTGAAAGGAGACCATTTTTGTGTCAGTATGGTGTACAAGGAAAAATTCAAAGTTCTCCTGAGGCTCAGCCACAGGATGATCTAGAGCTCTTGTCTAACCAGCCAATTTGTTGGGACAGTAAGTAGGCATATTTCATTCCACTGGTAAATAACAGGATGAATCAGCCAGGCATGGTGGTACACACCTGTAGTTCCAGTACTTGGGAGGCTGAGACAGGAAGATCGCAGATTCGAGGCCAGCCTCAGCAATGTAGGGAGACCGCCAGCAACTTAGTGAGGCCCTCGACAACTTAGTGAGATTCTGTTTCAAAAGATAAACAACAAAAAGGCCTGGGGGTGTAGCTTGGAGGTAGCATGTCCCTGGGCTCAATCCCCAGTATCAAATAATAATAATAGTCTAAATCATTTCTATTTTTAAAATTAGCCGCCCAAAATCCTGCCTTCCTATAGATGATTTCAAGAGTGGCCGGGTAATGTAATAAAGAGGACACACACACACACACACACACACACACACTCACACACACACACACGATTTGGTTTGGAGCCAGCTTTGTTTGAAATGTCAGCACACGGTTTTGCGTTGTGTCTGGGTCATGGTAGAGGAGGCCATGGGGAGAGATGAGGAGGTTGATCATACTGACTATCATGGGGAAGCCACTCCTGCCGCGTGAAACGCCCCCTGTGTCACAGAAGGCTGCCCGCGCCACACACTGGCATGGTACCCTGACAGGATGGGGGTTGGGTATCGTCTCTTTTCCTTCCTTCTTTTCTTTTCTATTCTGAACTGGGGACTGAACCCAGAGTCATTCTACCACTGAGCTACACCACAGCCCTTTTTATTTTTATTTTTATTTTTTTTTTGTGGAACTGGGGATTGAACCCAGGGGCATTCACCCCCCCCCCCATTTTTTATTCTTTATTTTGAAACAGGGTCTCACTAAGTTGCCGAGGGCCTCACGAAGTAGCTGAGGCTGGCCACGAACCTGTGATCCTCTTGTCTCAGCCTCCCAAGTACTGGGATTACAAGCATGTGCCACCACGCCCGGCCGCCCTTTTTATTTTTTACATTGAAACAGGTCTCGTTAAGTTGCTGACGCTGGCCTTGAACCTGTGATCCTCCTGTCTTAGCTTCCCAAGTCCTGGGCGCATGCACTGTGCCAACTTTTTCTTTCATCTTTTATTTTGCTGCTAGCAAGTGACAGAGCCAAGACGTACCCCTACTCGATGGGACCCTGAGCTGTCATTCACTTTTTTCCACGTACCAGGCTCCCTCCCCGTCTGCCACTGGGGTCCCCAGGTAGTAGTTGTCAGCATCACAAGCCTGTTGGGGTGGCTCTTCAAACTTTTTAACTCTTATCTCTGAGCAGCCTTCTTCCCTGTAGGTCTTCAGCCAGTGGACGGAGTCAGAGGTGGAAAGATACCGAACGTGAATTCCAAGTGAAGCTAGTTTATTTCATCTGCAGCTTTGAAAGACAAGGTGGATTCTTTTCCCATGAGATCAGCACATTTGGTGGTAGCACAGGGTCAAGGCTACTCTCTGGGGGGGCCGGCCTGCGTCAGGGATGGAAGCTTGCTGAGAATTATGGGGTGCCATGGTGAGGCACAAACTCAAGGGCTGCCAGTGGACGCCTCTGCTCCCGGAGTGAGACAGCAGAGGCCTCCGACGGGTCTGACGGGTCCGGGGAGGGGAGGGTCCTGCTTGGCCAGGAGGAGTAAAAACTGTTTATGAAGAAACTGTTCATGGAGCAGAAATGGATGCTGAAAGAGACCAGAACTGGGCGAAACAGCCCACCAGCAGATAGCCAATAGCTGGGAAAACGAGCGGTTACAAAGCAGAGCCCGTGCTTGCCCTGCCGGGCCCGGCTGGCCTGAGCCCCAGTCCCAGCTGTGCGTCTGCTCACTCCAGACTCGTTGGATGTCTCCGCCCGGCGAAGACAAGGTGTCCTTTATCACCATCTTTTATAATATCTATTGCATCTTACTTGTGTGTGGGGTGGCTGCCTTTGAGTTTTTCTAGACAAGATACAGATTCTTTTTTTTTGACAAGCTAGACTTCCTGGGAGGAGGTCGTAGGAAAAGAGTTGAGAGGTGGAGACAGAAACGGAAAGTGAAGGCCAGAATTTTCTGTGGAATTCTTAGCCAGGAGATCTCAGAAAAAATTCGCCCCAATCCTGTGTATCTTTTTTGGGGGGGGGTGGGTACTAAGGATTGAACCCAGGGGCATTCTACCTCTGATCTACACCACCAGCCCTTTTTGTTTTTTATTTGGAAACAGGGTCTTACTAGGTTACTGAGGATCTCGCTAGTTGCTAAGGCCTGGAACCTTCGATCCTCCTGTCTTGGCCTTCTAAGGGATTACAGGTGTGTGCCACCACACCTGGCTAATCCCATGTATCTTACCTCTTTCTTCTTCTTCAAAAATGAATTAGCCTCCTTTGCCGGGCGTGGTGGCGCACGCTTGTAATCCCAGTACTCTGGGAGGCGGAGACCAGAGGATCTGGGTTGGCGGCCAGCCTCAGCTCTCTGTCTCCCTGTCTCTCTTTCTCTCTCTCTCTCTCTACTTAGTGAGGCCCTCCGCAACTTCGTGAGACCCAGTTTCAAAATAAAGTATAAAAAATAGGGCCGGGGGTGTAGCTTGGAGGTAGAATGCCCCTGGGTTCAATCCCCGGTACCACAAAAAAAAAAAAAAAAAAAAAGAAAAGAATTAGCCTCCTTAAAGAGTGTCTTGGGCCCCTGGCTCCACCTGAACCATTGTCTAAAAATGAGGCAAGTGTCCTGGTTGTCTACCTGGAGAGGCGCATCACTCTAGCCAGACACAAGAAGAAACGGCCAAGGACGTGACAGCGTGGGGTAACCCAGTTTCACATCGTAGATGCAACGCAAATGCTCCTGGCAGAACGGGGTCGGTTTGCAGAGGCGTTCATAATAGGCTTTGCCAGGATTAGTCATGGCTCCTAGAAGTTTCCAGTTTCCGCGGGATCTTTGGATGGGAATGCCAAAAGGGTAGAGAGAATGTGAAACATTTTGCTTTCACATCAAGGTGGCCCAAGTAACTTTCCTATTTCCTATCATTTTCTGTAGCATATTAGAATGTCTTAGACTTTCTAATGCTTCTTACCATCATACATAAACAGATTTTGGTATAAAAGTACCATTAAATCTTATGATTTTATAAGATAGAGGTAATTATGAAGAAAACAACTAAGAAAAGAACAAAGTTCATGAGGCTTTTCTTATTATAATAACATTTAATATTTGGAATAGACTAAACTATAAAGATAGTACTCAGTTGTACCACCTTTTAAGATCAGCAATATTAATTTGTGGGTATGAAATCGGGCGCTAAGGCTTCCTAAATGCAGCAGTTTATCATTATTAGTGGCCCTTTTAAAGATGCTGTATAAATTCAAAGTCAGTGTTAGCCCTGGAAAAGCATGTTAGAATTGCAATAGAAACGAAGAAAAAAATACCAACTTTGGATTTTTGTGCTTGTCAAGATCCAAGCTCAGTAAATACACACAGCATGGAATTCAGATCCAATTTACCACTCTACCGCTTCAGCAGAAAAAGCGAGAAGAGAGGGAGGAGTAATAATTTTCCTATATTTTTATGGTGGCTATAAATGTCTTCATAAATAGGGCACCTGTTCAAAGGCTTTTTTCTTCTCTGTAATGTTAGAGTGATTAAGTCAATGGAAAAACCTAGGAAGAATGAAATTCCAAGATTCGATATTCACTAGTTGGAGGTTGGAGAAGGAGTAGCTTTTCAATTTTAACCCCCTGTGATTTTACCGTGCACTGAAAACCCTTTTCTAGTAGTAAGGAACACAGAGGCTGTGATGTCTAGTGGCTTGCTAGTATTTGGTACCAAGCTATCCTGACCTTACAGAATTCTTAATAAATACCTGTTGTGGTTGATCTGTGTGCGCATGCGCGTATGCCTCAGTGGTTTCTTAGTGTACTAGAGTGTTAGGGCATTTATTAGGACTTTGTTTACTTTGAGTGAAAGTTCGGTGGGATAGGAAATTTAATGCCTGAGTCTATATTGGGTCAGGTACTCTTTTTATTGATTCAGGCCCATTATTTGGAGAACATTGCATATACTCTTTTAGAATTCTGAATTTGGAAAAATATGTTGCTACCTTCAAACTGGTGAGAAGTTTCCTCTCCTCTCCTCTCCTCTCCTCTCCTCTCCTC